>JACEIK010016139.1:0-14841 GCA_018107945.1 Datura stramonium
TTGTATCTCACGATATAATTTTGTGTTAGGATAGAAATATACCTAACACCTTGCTTGGTTGATAAAACGGGGGTATTAAGAGACCAACTTAGGATTATCAAATCACCACTCGAAGAAGTAGTTGTGAGGATAAGTTGAGTTAAATGGTTAGACGCACGAAAGTCCCTAATCATTTCCCCGTAAACCACAGCATAATTGATTGCCCACGAACTAGAAGTAGCGTCCTCGCTCACAATGATGCAGTGAGGCTAGTTTGTCGTGTTTAGAGGCTCGAAAGACCATGAACATGCAATTCTAATTATGTGAAACAATAATTTATAGTTCCATGCTTAAACCATTGCAAATCGTAGTATCGCATGATTATCTGGTTTTAACTCCATGTTGCTCCTAGAGTAAATTCATAATATTTCGTTGACCAAAACTAGACTTAATTAAATCCCCCTCGAAAACTTCTATAACCAACATTTTTGGTATTTAAGAGCACACTTGTAATGGATAGTTAGAGGAATGGGTCCAGTCCTTGTGGGTTCGACATTCCGGTTCTTAAAAAGAGCCACTATATTACTTGCTCGACCCGTACACTTGCGGACGCGCTTATGCGGGCTCATCAATATCACAGTATGCCCTTGGGTAGGGGAAATGCTCTCTTGAGAGGCCCAAAAACATTCCTACGTCAAAACATAGTTTAAGAGACCGAAAAACCTTGAAACCCCTAGCCTAATCGGTGATAGACTCTACTCCTAAAACATGTATAGTGCTCATATAATCATATTCTAAAACAGAACTTGAATCTATAAATTTGAGGAGTCTTGACTCCAAAACATATATCTATCATTTGATCTTGTTAGTCTTGGCTAGATCATAAAACATGCTCGTCTTGTGTGGGTTTTCCCAAATATAAAAATCATGCATACTTGAAAAAGGCTTCATTGAATAAAAATCGTAGATCCATACATGGGTCATTTGTAAATGTTCATACATACTAGATATCTTATCATACTTGAAATCATAATCACAAACCTAACTTTTCATGACTTTGCATAATTGCGCATAATTTTCTAAAATTTAACATTATGATTTTATAATCAATTATTATATAAAATCTTCCCATGCATCTTAAAACATGTTTTGAAACATGAAGGGAATTAACCCATAAATAAATGATAGAGAATCTCATAAAATTGGGTTAAAACCCCATAGCGTCATAAACTTGAATTAATAGTTGAATTCATGAACTTGAGGAAATTTTTTTGCATGAGAGTGAAAGAAAAGTCTCATTCATAGCTCTACATATCCGGGTTAGCTAATTCTCAACTTGACTTTGAAAGCCCAAGATATTTGGAGGAGAATTGGAGGATTCTAGGGTTGATCTTCAATGGATAACCTCTAACTTGCATGTGTTAAAGTTGAATGAATTAGAATAGGTTAAACTCCACTAATAAGCTTCTTTCAGGTCTTAAACTGACATATGAAGGACCTAGGGGATGAGAATTTATGAAAATACCTTTAATGAAAATTCTGGAAAATAAGGGCGGCCAGTCGTCACGACTCGTACCACGAGTCGTACCATGAAATGATGACTTGTGGTAACCTTCGGTTGTCACTAGTTGTCGTAGGAATGGTTCCTAAGGATCAAATCACAGATTCCTAGAATGAGTTATTACATGTCACCACGGGTCGTAACATGACTCATTGTCACTGAGCCTCAACTCTCATTTTCTCTGAATTTATCCATGGGTTACAAACCATGACTCTTGGTTTCCTACCACGGGTCGTAATACCATTTGTGACAACCCATCCATACATAGAACCTCCAAACCACGACCCTTATCAGGACTCATTTTCCACATTGAGTTCTACCACAATCTGTCCTTTCCAACCCTAGCGTTCCAGTGTTTCACCATGACTCCTAACCACGAGTCGTACCAACGCACCACGACTCATGGTGTGACTCATGGTATGGGCATCCAACTTTAGAATTCCACCATGACTCCTCCCACGATCTATTACTTCCCACCTTGATCTGTACCACGAGTTATTCTGAGGTAAAAATGTAGATTTTTCCTCTAAACTCATTTTCAATTCTCTTATCTAGTCTTAGGAACCTTTAGTGTATTACAACAAGTGAGTAGTTGAAGCTTCAGGCTACTGCTAGCAACCTACACTACACCTGCGAGCCATAGATCGCCACCAGTGAAATGCAAGTCAACAGCTGGTGACCTCTAACATTAACCTGGATTCTATGGCGGACCTGCGACGCACTGGCGAACCACAATTCCTTACCTGCGAAATGCTGGTGCAGCACAGGTGCTGCCAGTTATTAATTTTAATTCTTCACATTTTCTGAAATCCAATATTTTAATTTTTTTTCTTAGCTTAGCACAGTTCTTTCTTTTAAATTTCAATTATCAAAATACAAAAAGACTTTTGGTGTGTTGTGGGACTAACATTTATTTGCAGAATCATGACTTCTTCCAAGCAAGCCGACAAAGGGAAGGCCCCATACACCTCAAAGAAAAAAGGCAAGAGGAAAGCCAAATCAAACCCATCCCCCACCAATACCAGGGATGACATTATCTGTTGTGTGCCTGACACGAAGGCGCACTATGTCACATATGCTGAGAGACCAATTACCACCAAAAAATACTTTGACTTGGTGAGGCTGAGCAATGACATCCCAAACACCATTGCACAATTCAATAATAGAAAATGGAACATTTTCATGGAGTCTCTCCCGAACTACTACACCAATCTTATGTCGAAAATTCTATGCATCCAACCAGGCACGACAAGAGTCAATGAAACACAAGGGTAAGGTCTATGAGTTCGCATACCTCCCTTCCATCAAGGTTCGGGGTGTAGAAGTTGACATCACTCCGGATGCCAGAAATTCCATATTTTGAGAGGACAAAATTGACTCAAGAACAGAGTATGCAGTATGAGTGTCAAGCAAGGAAGACCAGTTCTGTTAGATGGCTAACATTAATGCCAAAGGTCATCCTTTGTGGGCCTCCAAGAGTGGTGAAATGACAAGGAAGGACCTAAAATTTCATGCTAAATTATTTCTTGAATTTGTATGTGGCCGCATCATGCCCTTTGAAAATGATCAACGAGTGAACCTTGAGGCGGCCATACTTATTTCCTATATCATGTCAAGGGTGCCCATTAATTTTGGGGAAGTGGTGGCTACACAAATGCATCGTAAGGCTATACAACAAGGAACTTCAATGTCATACATTGTTTTCATCACCCAACCATGTATCAAAGTGGGGGTTCCACTATTCCCCGATGAATCCCTCAACTACACTACTGGTGTCATTGTCGCTGATAGGAAGAGTGATACGGATGCACCCAAGAGCAAAATAAAGTGGATGCAAGCATGGGAGACTCCCGAAGGCTCCATCTCTCATTATATAGATGAGACTCCCATAGCTCCCGACCTCAACATGCTGCTCCCTGAAATATATGTAACAAAAGAGGCACCATCCAGATGTCCTTCACCTTCTCCCACATCTTATCGCCCAAGAGGAATCCAAAAGTTGGCTAAAATTTCACAGTCTCATGAGAACAAACTCCAAAAGTTGGCTCAAAATCACCCAGTTCTTATCATCAAAACAATGAAAAAGGAGATGAAAAATATATTTGATCTCGAGTGGATGTGTTCAAGGGATCAATTTCCTCTCTCTGAGTTAAGGTGAGAGTGTTGAGAAGACGGGCACCAAATGAAGACCCAGACATGAGCTTACTTGATACAGCCATGGCTGCCCCACGAATAGCCCGGGGCCCCATTAATGATTTATTTGAAGGCCTTGTTGACGATGATGAGGCAAACTTAGGTGATGGATACCATGATGTGGAAGAGGCCAATGATGATACTGAAGAGTAACCATATCAGGGAGTTCATATCGTCCTTTGTTCTTAATATGCACATTGGGAAAAATATAATTTCTTAGTTGGGGGTGGGATGTTTCTCACTTCTTAGTTATTTTTGGTCTTTTGTGTCCTTTGTTGGCTCAAATCCTTATGCTTTGAATGGGTTGCATTTTTAATTTTTGCTTAGTTTGATGAATGCCCTTGTCGAGCTTATGTTGAATGAAAATTTTCTTTTTGACATGTTAATTCCATTGATTAAGACCATTTTAAATTGCCAAATGCTTAATAACCCGTGTCTTAATAATAGTCTTTGTTCATAGTAGTTAGCAAATAAACTCCATGGATTTTATTTATACCATAGTTCTTTCCCAAGGAGCGATTTCCTTTTATTTTTGAATTGGGTGACATTTTCCTATGATAGATTGAGAGGCAACTTTTTTAAGAGAAAATGCCGAGTTTAGAGTCCTTTTGAGTCATCTGTTGCACTTGTTTTTGAGAGGTAGCACTGAAATCTTTTTTATGTTATAGAAATTGCATTTTGAGGAAAAAGGGGGCATTTGAATTTAATAATTTAGCACTCTTTTGTCACGAGTTGCGCATTCCTTGTTTGGCCTTTTTTTTCACATGTTATCTTGTCTAAAGTCACACTCTTGTTGTTGTAAGAATTGTGTGAACTCCTTGGAGTATGATTCCTTGTGTGGTGAGGCTTTTAGCTTAATTTTCATGCATTTATGGATGTCTAAAACTTTCCCTAAGTGTGACTCAAGCCGAAATCCTAGAAGTAGCTGCACTAAGAACATGATTTTAGGTTTTCTTTGATAGTCACTTCACCTATATGACCTCCTTGAACATCTATCTTTGCTAGCCAATGTTGAGTCTTTAACCCTTTTCTTTGAGAACCATATTACAATCCTGTTACCTTTTTGTAATCCCTCTTTTGTCACCTATCCTCTCTAGTGCTAGTTGTGAAAAGAAATGAAAAATGGGGCTTATTGCCCAAATTTTTGGGAAAGACAAGGGAGAAATAAGGAGAAAGCCTAAGCTTTGGGGTTTGCAAAAGAAAATGGGAAACTATGGGAGCTTCAATGTGAGGTAGCATCAAATTGTGATGAAATGAATGAATTGGTTAGTTGAAAAACCTCTAAAACTTAGAAAAAAAGATTACTTGAAAGGTGCTACCTCTCAAATGAGGCTAAAGGTGGAAACAAAGATATAATGGTGGCTCTTGACACAAAATTGGAGATATTGATCAAGGAGAGATAAGGAGGGTGATCTCAATAAAAAAAATGGAGTATGCAAAAGTGTTCACCAAAGAGCATTAGGGAGGTTCTAGTCACTAGAACTAAAAAGTCATCCTACCTTTACCCCTAAGCGTTCATTATGACCCCTAAGTCCTAATTCATTTTGAGCGTAGAAACTCTACATTAGCGGCGAGTTACACGAAGGAAAACCCTATGGGTCAAGTTTTATGCATGAGAATTTCTTTGTGAGAGTGACTGTATTTTCCTTATTCTATAATCCCTTTATATGTGAATTACTTGAAAATTAAATGGGATTCTGTCTTAATGTGAGTGGCATCTCTTCCTTCGGGAACATGCTTGAATGTGTTCAAAGTAAAAGATGTGATTGATACAAGAATGCAGTGAGCTTTAAGAAAATCTTTGAATGTAAATTTTCAATGACTTGAGATGTTACTTGAGCTTGTTTTGATAAATCATTCCCCTTGTTTTAATTGAAAGAAACACTTTTAAATCTTTCCAATTGTTTTTGGTCACCACTTGAAGCATTTGAAAAATTGTTGAATCTTTTTTTCTTTCTTGAGTCGGTATGCGATTTTTGGGTTGTCTTAGTCCAAGATATCCCTTGTGCATAACTCATGTGGTATTCCATGCTTACTTCAATTTCAGCTATGAAGAAATGCTTTGCTTGGAGATAAGAAATGGTTTAAGTTTGAGATTTGATGAATTGGTAATTTACCAATTCATTAAGCTCTTAAGAATGAGCTTTGCTTAATTTTCAACTCATTTAGGAAGGTTTTATGCACTTTCTCTTTGGTTTTTGCAGATATTCACTTTAAATAGATAAAGCAAAGTAATTTGAATAAAAATTATGGTGTTCGAAGAAAAGGACCGACACTTCACAGAATGACACTTGTGAAACGCAAGTCAAACGCAGGAAAACATAGCTTTGAAACTGAAGGAAGACCTGCAGAATGTGGGTTAGCACAGACAAAATAAAGGTGCCAACACAAAAGTTGGTCCAGACTTTCTGGCCGAGAGCTGCGAATGACTTGCATTCGCAGTTGGGCTCGCAAGTAAGGCCATGTTGAAAAGGGTATAATGGTCCGGTTCTCACACAAGGAATATTTGGACGCTTTTTCAGGGAAAATGGGAATGTGTGCATGAAAAAGAGGAGAAGGCTTACCCTAGTTTATAAACCATTTGTAAAGAATAGAATATTCCATTCAATTCCATTATATTTTTTAATTTTTTAATTGAATTTTAGAGAGAGAAAAAGATAGAAAGATGTAAGAGTTTTTCCCTTCATCTTCTTTATCTTTCTAAGGTAAACCTCCATTGAAGACCAAATTGAGGTTGAAGTTTCTTATTAATGATGAATTATATTGATCCCATTATTGGTTTTAATATCTTTCTATTCATCTACGAGTAACTAAACCTCTTGCTAGGGGTGTGTGCATGATAGGGGCTAGAATGGATTGGATGTTGCAAGTTTAATCTTAGAATTACTTATTCAGCATAAATCAATTGTTTCCTCTAAATTATAATTGAAATATCTATAATTGGAAGTATAGATTGTGTTTACTTTTTCTATTGTTGCTTGAAAAAGAGGAATAGAATATGGGTGAGAAAACAATGGTGGGTATTCGGGTTTTGATTGTGTGGGATTGGCCTAGAGAGAGCCAATACCCACTTTCATACACCCATTAAGGAATTAAGGCTAGAGATAGCTTACTTCTTACCCAAGTCGTAGTGGTTGAAGTGTATGGGACCTTGGGGTTTTAGAAAACCCAAGGCAGAAGGTACCGAATTGGGTGCTGCCATGTCCACGACTATTTATGTTTGTAAATAATTCTTTTAATTCCTAGTTAACCGAAATCCTATCAATGCCCCATTAATAACACACCACTAGTGTTTTCCCATATTGTTATATTGAAGGTTGTTTCCCTATTCTATTGTTGAGTTTGAATTCAAATTGTGATCTTACAATGCCCCAATATTTACTTCCCTTGGTTTAAAAAAATGATGTTATTTTGTTCAATTCGATAGATGACTTTCATGACATCAATCTTCATTCCCTGTAGATTCGACCCCGACTCACTAGTTGGATAATTACATCGCGAAAATTGTGTACACTCTCTCCTAGAGAGGAGTGGATTTGGACATCATCAGATGTGAGAACGAGAAAGAGGGAAAGTTTTGATACTTTTCCCTCTAGAGTTAGGAGGTTAAGAAAGATGAGCTTGAATGGGAAGAAGAGATTGAGGGCATCTCGAAAGGGATGTGACCTACGTCTTGTCACGACATTGAATTAGGCGCTACATGGGAGGGAACCCAAGTTATACCAAAGGTAAAAAAAATTATTTTGTTTTTGTTTGTATAGTGTCACCTTTTTTATTTCCTAGTATTTAAGTTTGAGGAGAAGTTGAGTACCCATAAAAGTGAAGCTAAGGAGCATAGTGAAACATGAGTATGGGGTCATTGACCCTTGTGATAGAAATTGGAATGTAACATGTTGTTAGCTAGGCTTAGAGGCCTCAGGAAGTATTCCTAACCTTTATGTTACTTTTAATTAATTCTTTGGGGACATAGCATGATTTTAAGTGTGGGTGAGGGAATCATTAAATTTTGATGAGGGTGAAGTATGTGGAATATTTTAATTTTGCTTATTCGAAATTTTAAGTGGAGCACACTTCACCTAACCCTTGAGTTTTCTATTTGGTTCTTTTCTGAGGGGGCCCTTCGAACCAAGAATAATTTTTAATTTTTGTGAATTTTTTTGTTTTTAACATAGCTAAGGATTTTTCTTGATGATAAATGGATGACGACCATCTTGATGGAAGGTTAGCCGCTAGGAATTAGAGAACCCTTTCACTGATCGAATTCTAGGTGCTTTTGTTAGGTTCTACACATTACTAAATGATGTATGCTAGTGTTATTTTAGAAAGCACGTTGTGTAAATTGAATGACTTCATTTGATACACTTAGGCTCATTAACTTGACTCATACATGATTTGAGGTAAAATTTTAACTCGTGTTGTTTACCTAAATGAGAGTCTATATGAATCCTTCTTGAGTTGAACATGTGTCATGAGTGTAAGGTCTTTGTGTTAGAAAATGCCTTCATATTGATGTCTAGAACTTGCCTGATGCGTTTGCTAAGAGAAATGAAGAATGTAAAAATTAGTAAATAATAGGTATATCTTTTATTAAACATTTTTTTATCCATCGGTTCACCTACCCATAATGTATGATCCTAGTTAGCCCAATTGAGTGTTTAGCCTATTTTTTGGTAGCTACATAAGAAGATTAATCCTCCTTTTTCAATTGACCTTGAATATAATCCAAAGCTCCTAAGCGCTTAAATTGAAAAATTTATAATATTTGAAAGGAGTAGAAAAATGAAAAAAAAAGGAGATAGTTGGGTCTGGATGTTTGAAAGAAAAGACTAAGGGTGAGAATGTGTAAAAAGTCATATGTTGTTGGTAGGGAGTGGAAAAAGAACAAAGGAATGAAGAGCTGGAGTGGGTAAAACAGTACTCATGATGGAATTGATTAACAATATTGCCAAAGCTCACGGGGGCATATCCGCATTTGGTGCCCTACTAGTGGCAAGTGAACTTACTTTAAAAATATGGAAAAACAAAGAAAGATTATAGATGAGAAGATCGGGGAATGAAGTAGTTGATCAAAGAAAGTGCTTAATTAAAAAGTGTGACGTAGTAAAGCATTTAGGGAGGATAGACACTATTACTGGCTAGAATAGTTCCTACCCGTCCCTTAGCCTACCAATCGAGAAAGTCTTACTTGATCTTACTTTTGACGATGTTATATTAGCGGAGTAATGCACTAAGGACAAACTTATGGTTCATTGTATGTAGCATGTAAATTTCTTTGTGAGAGTGAGTGTAATTTTATTCGTATACTCGTTCTTGTTATGAACTTGTGTATTTGTGAATGAATATGGGTACCTCTCTTTGTTGCATTTTACCCTGGGAACCCAAGGATCAGTCTAGGGAGTCAAACGGGGAAAAACTGGGAATTGGTGCTTCAATTGCAAGATGAGTCATTGGACTACTCGTGAGAAGATCCCACGAGTCGTTAGGTGACTCATGGGGAGGCCTGGAGGAATTGAAATGCAGGGATTCCCATCAGCGTGGGAACGACTCGTGGTCAATCTCCATGAGTAATCATGTCATTCGTAGGGTAAGGGTGTAGAATAAATGGAGGAAGTCAACCAGTGTACCTAACGAAAGGACCCCACGAGTCGTGGTCTATCCGTACGAGTCATGGTCTGTCCCTACGATTCATGGGATGAGTTGTGATCAAGCAGGGTATGTTTTATTTAAGAATAAGGTAGTGTACATGACTAAAGGTGACCATGAGTCGTAATCAAAAGAAACGGATCATTAAGTCACCTTTGACAAGCCTAGGATATCTTATAAGCAGTGTACCAGAAAAATGACTTCACGAGTCGTGGCCCCTCATGAAGAGTCATTGGGTCCTTCATTGGGACCTCCTGGTAGTTATTTTAAGCAATTTCAGTAGGGCTTTTCTATAATTTCCTAAGTTCCTATGTTCCTAAGACATATACTACATCGTTTAAGACTCATTTTACAGGGTTTTAAGAGGGCAAAACCTACTCTAAGCTAATTAATTCCATGCATGCAAACTTGTGAGTTTGAAGAGAGGATTTATAGCATGTTTTGAAGGTTTCCATTGGAATTTCACCTTGGGAAATCAGAAAGTGTTAGAATCCTCCATTCCTAAGTATGTAGGGTTATTAGTGGGTGTTTTCTTCCCCACCCATTCCCAATATCTATCTATTATAAGAAATTCACATGATCAAGTTATGGGGTTTTACCCAATTGCCTTATTCTTCATTTTTTACACATGGGTATGATTAGATTATGTTTATATTGGTGAATTGTGAAGCTTGGGAAGATTTTAAATTGTTTTCAATCCAAATTATATATTATAAATTATGAAATTGAATGCCCATGAATGAGTAGTTCATGAAATAAGAGAACGATAATGAATGAATGATGATGATGAGATTTGATGATGAAAAGTATGTTTCTAAAGCTACTCATGATTATGATATTATTTTCAAAATAAATCGAGTAGATCCAAGTATGACAAATCTTTGGAAAATTCCCACATGTTAATTTGAAATGATGATTTTCCCGAAATGAGCTTACCACATTGTTTGGAGCGAAGTCTCCCAAATTCCATAGTTTCTAGGTTGCGGTATGTTTCAAAATAAAGCTTCTCATATGCACGAATTGGTAATTGATATGTATTTCATTATTGAGCTTTGTCAATAGATATTGTTGAGCTTTGTTTCTTACGATGTTGAGTTATGCATGATTTCATCTTGAGCTTCATCAATAGACAGTGTTGAGCTTCGTTATATACGATATAGAGCATTGCATGTTTTTGGGAGAGGAGTGTAGCACTGAGCGGGTTACGGGTCAATCACCCTATGCCCCAAAACTATGAGCCAACGTGGGTTGATACTATTATGTCATTCGGAGCTCCCTTGTGAGCTATCTCCGACCGATTGTCCCTTTGAGCTTGATATCGATATCATTGTAGCGTCCTTATTCCTGTAAAGGTTTTGGATGGCTTTTCCCATTTGAGTGTGATAATCGGGACCATATAATCTCTATCGTGGTATGTCTGTTAAAGTGACGAGTCTCCCACTGTCTATACTATTCAAATTTGCATACTCATTACTCATGGAAGTTATTTTACGCATGCATGTTCCAAAAGTAAGGTTTGACTCATTGTTCAATTTTTAATGTAAATGTTATGTTTCAGCTTTGAGTCATTTGAGTCAGTCATGATGTTGTAAAGCTATGCATGGTCATGTCATGATAAGATTACGATTTCAGAATGAATGCATGTAGCCTTTCCTCTCGTATTTTAAAGCCTATGATATGTATGAAATGCTTTTAAAGGATTTACCTTACTTAAGTGGTTTAACTTACCTTGCATACTCGGTACGTTCCACATACTGATCGCATACTTTCTATGCTGTATCATTTCCTGATACAGGACCCAGCTCCCAAGCTCAGCCTCGTGCATAGTTGATTGTCAGATTTACTTCTACTTGATTGGTGAGTCATCATTCTTCGAGGGCTAGACATTCAGTTTCTTATGTTTTTTCAGTTTAGCATTGTTGAGTTAGTTGGGGTCTTGTCCCATCAAGTCGTCCAGATTAGAGGCTTTAAGACTTATGTATGTTCTAGCTTCGGATGTATTCTGATGTGATATTGTTTTGGGCTTCCACTGAGTTTATATTCATGTTTTCTTCAGTTTATTGAATGAGTTAGTTGTATGCTTATGCCATGGGTTGACTTGGTGTCTCTCGGGGTCCCTTGTCCCGTGTATACAATCCGGGCCTCCATTTAGGTGATGATAAACTTGGTATCAGAGCTATAGGTTTGATGCGTCCTAGGGTGTCTTGTAGCCGCATTAAGTAAAGTCTTTTTCATGGGTGTGAAGTGCGCCATACTTATAACGAAGAGTCTACTAAACATTTAGTAAATGTTCCCTTCTTTCATGATCTATGTAGTGCATTGAAAAGTCTCTCTATCCTTCTATTTCGTGCTATTCACGATTGATGAATCATGGAACCTCGAAGAGTGAATGGAAGGACGAATTGAGGTGTAGGCCTTGAGGATGGAAACGGTTATGGGCATTAGCTAGCCCCACCAGTTCAGGAACCTCAAGCACCGGAACCAGCCGCTCATGCTGAGTTTCGAGCTGCTATTGAGATGCTCCCGAAGGCCTTGACCGCTCAGGTCAATCAACAGGCCATTATGCAGGCCTTCACCAATCAAGTCAATCAACGGCGGCCAGAGTCCGATATTTCTTGAGAATGAGCCAGCCATAGTTTCTAGGGTCCAAAGTGGATGAGGACCTACATGATTTCATTGATGAGATTGTCAAGATCACTAAGGTTATGGGGGTTGAGTAGTGTTGATTGCGCAAAGTTGACCTCCTACCAATTCAAGGGGTTTTTCATATAGGGTTTCGCCAATGCAAGGATAGCAGGGTCGCAAAAGCAGGTCCGATCACGTGGGAGGAGTTTCAAGTTGCATTCCTAGATCGAATCTTCCCTCAGGAGATGAGCTAACTCAAGGAAGCTGAGTTTGTAAACTTGAATCAAGGAAGGATGACAGTGCTAGAGTATTCCCATGAGTTCACTCGCCTATCAAAATATGCCCCAAAGTTAGTGACTGACTAGAGGGCGCGGGTGAGCAGATTTGTGCATGGTATAGCAGGGTATTTGGACAAGGAGTGTCGGATTGCTATGCTTCACCAGGATATGGATTTCCCTCGCATGGTGTTGTTTACCCAGCAGATGGAGGTGGCACATTCGAGGGAGAGGGAGGACAAGAGGGCCAGGACTGAGGATCACAGGTTCTCTCAGTAAAGGTCTGGTGGTGGGAATCGACACCAGACCCACCAGAGATCATTAGCCCCAACTTCTTTAGCAATGTATGTGCCATCTAGGTCCAAACATGATCAAGGGGGTGAGCGTTAGGCTCGAGGGGTCATAGCAGCAGACCTGCAGATTACCGCATTCCAACTTGTCGCAGGTGTGGTCGAGGACACACAGGCCAGTGTTTGGCAGGGTCAGGAGCTTTTTTTTGATGTGGGCAGCCCGAACATATGCTGAAAGAATACCCAGCTGTGAGAAAGGACCAGGTGGGGGGCCGAGGCCCAGCTTCTTGTTCTGCAGCCCCTCCCCCACGCATAACACATTAGGGGGCATCTACTAGCACAACTGACTGGCAGTGCCAGAATAGATTCTATGCCTTAGCCACTCGTCAGGAGTAGGAGGCCTTACCAAATGTGGTCACCGGTATGTTGAGAGTGTTTCATGTTGATGTATATGCATTGCTAGATCCGGGGGCTACCCTATCTTTTGTGACACCCTATGTAGCGAGTAGCTTTGGAGTCAGTCCCATTGTCTTGTCATAGCCCTTTTCTGGACTCAGTATTGTCACTACGAATTTTTTGTTATGTCTTTTGGACTAACCAACACCCCTGCAGCTTTTATGGATCTAATGAACAGGGTGTTCAAGGCGTATTAGGACATATTTGTGATTTTGTTTATTGAGGATATCCATATATAATCTTAGAGCGAGGAGGAGTATGTCGCTCACTTGTGAGTAGTGCTTCAGACCCTCAAGAATCGTCAGCTGTATGCAAAGTTCAGAAAATGTGAGTTTTGGTTGGACTCTATGGCATTTTTGGGTCATGTGGTATCGAGTGACGGCATAAAGGTAGACTCTCTGAAAATCGAGGTGGTGAAGAATTGTCCCAGACCTATGAACCTATAAGAGACCAGGAGCTTTTTGGGCTTAGCGGGTTACTATCAAAGATTTGTTGAGGGCCTTTCCTCTATCCCAGCACCTTTGACCAAGTTGACACATAAGAAGGTAAAGTTCGAATGGTCAGAGGCTTGTGAGAAAAGCTTATAGGAATTGAAGACCCGACTCACTTCAACACCAGTGTTGAGCCTACTCAAGGGTACGGATGGATATCTGGTGTATTGTGATGCTTCTCGAGTCAGACTCGAGTATGTGTTGATGTAGCATGGGAAAGTGATAGAATATGCCTCTAGAAGTTGAAAATCATGAGAAGAATTACCCGACCCACGATCTTGAGTTGGCCGCGCTGATGTTTGCATTGAAGATATGGTGGTATTACTTGTATGGGGTCCATGTGGATGTGTTCACTGACCACAACAACTTGCAATATGTGTTCACGCAGAAGGATCTCAACTTCATCATAGGAGGTGGTTGGAACTACTAAAGGACTACGATATGAGTGTCCTTTACCACTGGGGCAAGGCTAATGTTGTAGCGGATGCACTTAGTAGGCTCTCTATGGAGAGTGTGTCCCACGTGGATGAGGGAGAGAAGGAGTTGGTGAAAGATGTCCATCGACTTGCAAGGTTGGGAGTTAGATTGTTCGACTCGACTGATGGCGGCGTTGTTGTGCAAAATATATTAGAATCGTCCTTTGTGACGGATGTGAAAGCTAGACAAGATGACGATTCGATTTTAGTAAAGATGAAGGAAGCCGTTCGGAGTCAAAAGGTGGAGGTTTTCTCCCAAGTGGGTGATGGTGTATTGCGGTACCAGGGTTGTCTGTGTGTCCCAGAGTAGGTGATTTGAGGGATCAAATATTGCATGAGGCACATGGATCTAGGTACTCTATCCATCCAGGTACACCAAGATGTATCATGATTTTCGGGAAATATATTGGTGGAAAGACATGAAGAAGGATATTGCAGAATTTGTAGCCAGGTGCCCGAACAGTCTGCAAGTGAAAGTCGAGCAACAAAGGCCAGGAGGCGTACTTTAGGATATTAGAATTCCCACTTGGAAATGGGAAACGATTAATATGAATTTCATTATAGACCTACCTCATACTCACCAAGACTATAATTCCATTTGGGTGGTGGTAGACAGGTTGACCAAGGTTGCACACTTTCTACTGGTCAAAACAACAGATTCAGCGAATGATTATGCCAAATTGTATATTCGGGAGTTAGTTTGACTTCATGGAGTGCCCTTTTCTATTATTTCAGACCGAGGTACTCAGTTTACTGATCTTGGGCAGAATTGCATGCCCAAGTGATACTCAAATGCTTCATTTCGACTTGTTTATCTATCGTTATGTGTACATTCTCATGTGATTTGTAGTT
>JACEIK010016142.1:0-16412 GCA_018107945.1 Datura stramonium
CTAACAGATTTTTTGCACAAATTAAAACTTAACTTAGACGGAAATAGACTTTAACTCTGTTCCTTTTAGCAGTAGCCTAATTCAAGAGGAAATAATAAAGTGCAGAAAATAAAGCGAGAGACAAGAATTTTTACGTGGAAAACCATCCAGGCTCAAATGGGTGTAAAAACCACAACCTACTCCCTAGTAGGATTTCAACTTAACTCCACTAAACACCGAGCCAAATTCGGATTGCAAACTCCCGCAATCCAAGGACCTACCCTTAAACCCTTACAAAGTTCCTAACCTGTATAAACTACCCTTAGTTTAACAAGATGAACTTTAACACAATTACAACTGAATAAAAAGAGAATTTAAATAAAATACGTTCAATGATTCACTACAAATTGACCCTAGACCTAGACTCTTAACAGAACAGACTCAGGGGACAGTTTCTAGCACCGGTCAGCCCTTCTTCAACTTAAATGCCAATTGAAAGCTCAAGAACTATGGACTTTGCTGAAGATGTTTTTAGAGTAAATAACTTTCTGGACGTGGTAGACTCTTTATTTATAGCACATGAATTCCCAATTTGTCTTCCACTAGAAGAAGGAAACTTTGGACTCCTTTTCCTTATTTGAGAGATCTTGTTGACTCCTTCTAGGACTCCAAATATTCTCTTTCCTTTTCAACTCAACCTTTGATTCTTTCCTTAGAGGAATGAAATTCTTTCCTTGTAGAATCCTTATAGACTTTTAGCTCTTTGTTCCTTTTCCTACAATTTAATCAAGACAATAGAAATCTACACGTCAATTAGTAGCACACGTTCAATAAAGTATCATGTAATATTCGACCATTTTTAATTAATTTAATATTTCAAGCATATTTTAAATTATCATCAAATATCATTAAAACCAATTCCAACAAACGCCTATTCCTTCTACATGCTTATCAAAAGGCTTTTGTGACAAGCTTTTTGTAAACGGGTCTGCCAAATTGTTCTGCGATGTAATTTTTAAAACCTTTACATCTCCTCTCTGAGTTATGTCCCGAATTAACTGATATTTTCACTCAATGTGCTTTCTTCGTTTGTGACTTCGTGGTTCCTTTGAGTTTGCAACCGCACCACTATTGTCACAATAAAGTGTAATTGGTTCTTCAATCATTGGAATCATTCCTAGCTCTTTTAGGAAGTTCCGAAGCCAAATAGCCTCCTTAGCCACCTCAGAGGCAGTTACATACTCGGGTTCCATGGTGGAATCAGCAACACATGATTGCTTGATACTCCTCCAACTTATGGCTCCACCTCCTAAAGTAAACACATATACTGAGGTAGATTTTCTAGAATCTCTATCAGCCTGAAAATCTAAATCTGTGTATCCAACGAGTACTAGATCTCCCGAGTGAAAAACCAGCATATAATCCCTAGTCCTTTTCAGATACTTGATTATATGCTTAACTGCAGTCCAATATTCATTAGATTATACTGATATCTACTAACCTTGCCAACAACAAAGCAAATGTCAGGTCTAGTACATAGCATAATATACATGAGACTCCCAACAACAGAAGCATAAGGTATCGGCCTCATCCTCTCTATCTCATCAGCCATTTTGGGAGACTTATCCTTCGATAGAGAAATTCCATGCTTAAAAGGAAGAAATCCCTTTTTGGAACTTTGCATGCTAAACCTGGTAAGAATCGTATCAATATAAAGTACTTGAGACAAGCCTAATATCCTTTGCTTGCTTATCCCAAGGATATAAGCCGCTACACCTAAGTCTTTCATATCAAAACGCAAGGACAACCACTCTTTGACCGATTTTAGCATGCTCACATTATTTTCTATGAGCAAAATTTCATCCACGTACAAAATAAAAAATGCCACTTTATCTCCCTCCCACTTTTTATATATGCATGACTCGTTCTCACATTGATCAAAACCAAAAGTCTTAATCAAATTGTCAAAACAAGTGTTCCATGCCTTAGATGCCTGCTTCAACTCATAAATGGATCTTTTCAGCTTACACAATATGTGCTCATTACTACTTTCCACAAAACCCTCTAGTTGTGCCATATATATGCACTCATCAAGACTTCCATTAAGAAAAGCTGTCTTGACATCTATCTTCTAGATCAGATAATCATAATGAGCAGCAATGGATAAGAGAATTCTGATGGATTTAAGCATGGATACCAGCGAAAAAGTTTTCTCACCATCAATTCCTTCTTTTTGAGTAAACCCTTTTGCAACAAGCCTAGCTTTAAAAGTCTGCACTTCTCCATCCACCCCTCTCTTTTTCTTATAGATCTATCTACAACCAATGGGTTTGACTTCTGCAGGTGGTTCTACAAGATCGCAGACTTGATTGGACTACATAGACTCCATTTCAGATTTCATAGTGACTATCCATTTTTCAGCATCTATATCTTATAGTGTTTCGGTGTAACTAAGGGGTTCTGTATTAGGCTCCTCAGGGATTGTATCATAAGATTCTCCCAAGAGCGCAAACCGAATGGGTTTTCTAATAACTCTCCCACTACGACGACTCACTTCAAGATCATTAATCTGATCTTGCAGTGGAACCACAACATCACTTTTAGGAACTAAATTATGATTATCACGAACTTCTTCCCCAAGCATAGGCTGCTCGACAAGTGCAGGCTGGTCAACATTGCTCCCACTATCTTGATGTAGCGAGATGTCCGACCTTTACACTTGAGCCTCCTATTGCCCATTTATATCTTTCCCACTATGATAATGGAGTGATATGTCAATAATTGCTTGTGGAATTTGTTCTTGGGATACATCATTTGTTATTCCCTTGTTCAATTTCTGTAAAGCGAGTTTATTTCTCGGAACAAGGTTTATTAAATAGTCCTCTTCCAAAAACTTGGCATTTGTTGTAGTAATGACCTTCTTTTCTTTAAGACAAAAAAAACAAATCACCTTTCATCCCTTTTGGATATCCAACGAAGACACATACTTCTGTCCTTAACTCCAACTTATCAGTTTTTCCCTTTAGCACGTGGGCTGGACAACCCCATAGCCGAATATGTCTTGGACTAGATTTTCATCCAGTCCACAATTTTATTGGAGCTAAAGGTACTGATTTGGAAGGAACCAAGTTTAACAGGTAGTTTGCCGTGTCTAATGCATATCCCCAAAAAAGAAGAAGGCAAATTTGAATAACTAAACATTGATCTTACCATTTATAAAAGAGTTCTGTTTTTTCTCTCTGTCACACCATTTTATTAAGGTGTTCTTGGAGCAGATAATTGAGATGTAATTTCATAATCTGATAAGTATTTAATAAATTCAGCAGAAAGGTATTCACCACCACGATCAAATCGTAATGATTTAATTGTTTATCATGTTGCTTTTCCATTTCTACCTTAAATTCTTTAAACTTGTCAAAGCATTCAGATTTACGGTGCAACAGATAAACATATCCATATTTAGAGTAGTCATCTATGAATGTCACAAAATACTCAAAACCACCTCTTGCTTGTATATTCATAAGACCACACAAATCAGAGTGAATTAATTTCAACTTATCTTTAGCTCTATTTCCTTTAGAAGAAAAAGGTCTCTTAGTCATTTCTCCTTCTAAACAAGATTCACAGGTTGGCAGTGCCTCCACTTTCAATGAACTCAAAGGTCCATCAGAGACCAACCTTGAAATCCTATTTAGATATATGTGACCTAGACGTAAGTGCCATAAGTAAGTTTGATTCAATTCAGGAACACGTTTTCTTTTATTGGACAGATTAATGTTATTTAGTTCCTTTAGTTGCAACAAATTAGGAGGTGTTTCAAGCACAAATAGATCATGTACTCAAGCAGCAGTATAGATAAAATGCTTGTTAAATTTGATAACAAAAGAATTATTACCAAAATATATATTATAACCAGCATCCATCAACTTTGAAACTGAAAGCAAATTCCTTCTAATAGAAGGTAAATAGAGCACATCTTTTAAATCTAAAACTCTAGAAATACTAAAAGAAATACTAATATCTCATAAAGCTAAAGCTAGTGTTGGTTTGCCATTGGCTTGAAAAACGCAAACTTCATTCTCACTTAGCCGTGGCATTTCCCGAAACCCCTACAAAGAAGTACATACATGATTAGTGGCTCCCGAATCTACAGCCCATTGCATCATAGAAACAGCCGCTAAACAAGTTTCAATGATATTTAAGTAAGAAGAATTACCTTGCTTGTTTAATTTAGCCAGGTATTCAGAACATTGATTCTTGTGATGTCCAGGCTTCTTGCAATAATAGCACTTGCCTTTTGGCTTAGCCACACAACCATTTGCAACTCCATACGCCTTGCGAGGTCTCTTCTTTTTCTGGTCGTCTTTCGGCTTAGAAGAAGAAGGAGCTTTCTAAATATTCAATGCCACAACAGGAGCTTGCTGTTTGATAATGAATCAACCGCCTACAACTCATTCAACAATTTTGCTAGAGACGGATCCATTTTGTTCATGTTATAGTTCAAGCGGAATTGCTGAAAACTTTCAGGCAAAGTCTGCAGGATCATCTCAACTTGAGATTCCTTATCATTTTAGCTCCAAGGATTTCCAGTTCATTAAGAAGACAAATCATTTTAAGAACATGATCCCTTATGGATGAACCTTCAGCCATTTTTGTGTTTAAAAGGGCTTTCATGGTTGTCTGCTTTGCAACACGATCATGCTCACCGAACATATCTTTGATACTTTCAAGCATATCATAAGCAGATTCCATAGACTGATGCTGATGTTGCAAAACATTCGATATTGAGGCAAGAATGTAACATCGCGTCATTTCATCAACCTTAATCCATTTTTCATAGGCTTTGATTTGGTCCATGGTGGCATTCTCAGGTTTTTCAGAGCATTCCTCAACCAACATAAAATTATACCCTTCAGCAGTTAGGAGAATATACAGATTTCTTTTCCAATCAACATAATTCGGGCCCTCTAACTTGTTTTCTTTTAAAATAGAGGCGGGAGGATTGAACGAAGTCATTATTAATCCGGGAGGTAGAAAAATATCAAATTGATCATTAAACATGCTAAAGAATATTTAAATTCATGTAAACACATAACACATACAACCATGCATATTGAATAGCTAGATTCGATAGGGAAACTTAACTATTCATGCAAACTATATGAGTTATGAAAGATGTTTACCCCATAAATCAAAACAGAACTAACTCAGCTGGAGAGTAAACTGCATATTTAAGACAAGTAAATATCCAATAATGTACATCTCTATTTCATTGAACCAACATGTAACTCAGTTGGAGAGTTAATACAAGTTTTCAACAACAGGAGATAAGAAAACACAGTAATCCTGTAATGAATCTATCCGATGGGGAAAGAAGACCAATGTCAACATGTAAACTCATTACATACCAATGGAGACTATAAGGATTGAACCCTTACAACATTTGTTGTAAGAAACTAATTTTTTCTCAACTTTTAATTTTTTAGAAAACAGAAAAATGCCCCAAAACCCATCAAAATGACTCCGAATGGCCAAAAGATGACGTTAGTTATAGCATTGCGGTGATTATTGCTTAGTGGGTCATTTCCGATGAACCTACCAAATTTCAGGCCAATCAGAGTTCGTCAAAATTTGAAAAACTCCAATACCGACCAAACCGGTAGTGTCATGCACGCGACTCGGCAGCGCCTCATGCGCGACTGGGCAGCGTCCTGCGCGCTACTCGGCAGCGCCTCGCGCGACCTAGCAGCTTAAATTTTTTATTTTTTCGTTTCACAAAATATATCATATATTATTTATAAAACAGTTTTTCAAACACAAAAACCATTAAAGCACTCGTTTTCATCTATGATACGATTCATGCATTCATGCAAAAAGAGACAATATACATAACAATCTTTTTCATGAATTTTCTAAATTATCTAGATAGATGTAAGTCGGCTCTGCTTCCAATTGTTAGAACATGCGCAGCGGAAGCAAACATAAATTGGATCAACTATCTTACATGAATCACTAGATAACAACAACGAATTAGATTATGAAATACTAACCTCTTGAAGCTTTCGCACAAAACGTCCAACTCGCTCTTCAGGTCTGCAGTCTTATACTATAGCCTGAATAATCTCCGAGTAGAAAATACTTATGTGGGCAAGTACTGATTCTCAGAAAAGATGATTTTTTCAAGAAGGAAAAAGCGCTATTTATAATCACGCTTTTAGGGTGGAAAACCCTAATCCCAAAATGTATAGGATTCCTACTTTCCTTGTATATTCACACATTTTTTAAGGGTATGAAACCCAAAACGTGTACTACTTACCTTTTCTGAAGTTGTCCAAAATTTTATAGGATTTTACTACTTCAAGAAAACAGGTTTCTTCCTTTTCTAAATTTTTTAATTAATGAGGCATAGTAGGGACCACAGATTTAATTAGTGAGACTTCCAATTATGTTATTAATTCCAAATAATGAATGAATTAACCTACCATAATAAATTACAGATAATTCCACTAAAAATCCATAATTGCACTCCTCGGTATAATTTCAAAATGAATCATTAAATTCTTATTTAACTCCCCATGTTAAGATTACAGATACCAACTAATCGAATTAAATTTTTGACTATTTAATTTATTGATCAATTTAATTTTTTATTCAAACGCTTCACTTATTTCATGTGACGGATACAGAATCCACCTGCAGGGTTTTCACATGAAATCTTATAAGCAATCATAAAGAGGTATCATCAATCTCAAGGTTGATACATGGATTTAATCAACTAACTATTATTTCACAAATATCATTTGTCATCATCCAACCTATCGGAAATATTTTAACTCGCGAAAGAGTATCACCCTTTAATAGATCAAAACAACGAGCAAATGACATTGATCATAATAATTATATCAAGATTAATAGTATAGGTACATTTAATGATCTAGAGAATTTATTTTACTAAGTCAGACAAAATATTTCTCTACTTGGTCCATTCAATACATACAAAAATTACTAGCATAAGAAGTTGGAATAATACCATTCCCATAATCAAGATAAATTACATTTAATCCCGTGCTACAATCATACCGATGAATTCGTCCAATTTTCATCTTAGATTGTGAACATATATAAACTTTATACTTATAAGAACTGATGATTTAATCTTCCGTGTATAAGCTAAACTCTATATACCAAATCATCTACTATATAAGTAAAGGACACACATACAAAAATGATCTAAATAAAACAAGACTTTATCAATCCAATAAATAAAGTAAAAGTCTTACAAAATTGAAACATAACACTATACTAAAATCGCATAGTTAATAGTATATCCTAATAATCATGAACCTAAATTTTTCTGAGATAAACTTCAAGATTTTAGCCTTGGATCGATTCCATCTCAAGTCACCTAAAATCTTACCACGTGTTGTGTAATCAAATCCTAAGAAGACTGCTTCAGGCTAGGAGTTGAAATAATTTCAATTTTATTAGACCTCATATTCAGATTGCAGATGTTAGCTCTTTGAGCATGTAAGTCGGTGTTTCTACTATTCCTCTTTTGATAGGATGAATCTCAAAAGAGATTAATACTACTTTCAAAAAAGAGTTAAGTAGAAAAACCTATACTTACATAGATGTATGCACCAATTCAAATCTTTATTGTAATTAAATAGATAGATGATGAAATTATCTATCTATTCACTTTGACGTTTTGTTGATGCATGTTGTCTATTTGACTGAAATTATTTTGCTTAGTAGGAATTTTAGTCAGGTGCTTTTTTATTTAGCATTTTGATCCGTATGTGTGATATTTTCTATTTGTCCAGATTTGTTATACTCTTAGCTTTGATGGATAGATCTTAAAATATATGAAAATTTAATATACCTACAAAATCAAAATCCATGTTAGTGAAAAAAATCTGCAAAAGAGTTTCCTTCTCTGAGAGTGTGGCTGATTTGAGTATTTCCTTTCTTCCTCCATTCCTTAATTCTTCTCATCATCATAATCTTGTTCCATGAGCATCTTCATTCCTCTTTCACTATTTTCTTTAGTGTCAATGAGTCTGTCTCCAAAATTAGAGGCAATATCTGATTCTCTACACATAACTCAATAACTCTAGCCAATGCTTTTGTTTCTGCATATAAACTTGTATTATCCGAGATCTAGAAAGCACTAGAAAATATTAGACCATCTTTATGATCTCTAATGCAGAAAGAGATACAACTAGGATATGGATTTCTTTTGGAAGCCCCATTTGTGTTGCATTTGTACCATCCTTTAGGAGGTAATTTCTAATTTATTGGGATTATTTTTATTAGTAGTCTACAGTTTTTATACATTCCACTAATAGATTAAAGTCCATGATGAGGGAGTATCTTGTATCCAAGGATACAACATATTAGTCATTGTATAGAGATTCTGACTAATTTCATGGACCACTCTTCTCTATAACATAGAGCCTCCATGAACAATGAATATTAAAAGTTCTTTAACCTTTTCTTTTTGAAAGATGTTTCCTTGATTTTTATATACTAGTTAAGTGTACGTGTGTTGCATGTGTATCTCGCGTCAATATATATTTATTTTTGTTAATAAAGAGCCAAATGACCCAAGTTTATTGCAAAAGTCAGTCCAAACAATAAACATGTCCATCCATATTAGGCCAAAAACTCGACCGTATTTGTTAAGACAAAGAGAAAAAATCACCAAACATATACATCGACACCCCTTTCACTTTTCTATTCTAAAGACTTCCACCTCTAACTCTATCCGGTGATGATGCAGCTTCAGATGATGGCGATGGAGATGTTAGGGCTGTCAATTAGGGAAAATCAGCTTCAAAGATACAACACACTTGGTCTCCGGGTTGATTGCACCTCAAACAACAAAAAATCTCATGTTGCTATGTAATCGATTCTGGTAAAGACTTCTTCTAGAACCATGTGATATGCTACCCAGTCGATTGAGTTCTTAGTAATCTGCTCCATAGGTGTGATTTTGTTGCCATATTTTAAATGAGAGCTAGATCTATTTGTTTCTCCCAATAGGTTGAGCTTCTATAAAGCTAGCACTACAATCATGAAGAAATTTCATAGATTTAGCACAGATAGTCTTACCTGATTGATGTTCTCTCGTAAACCTTTTATTAATGTCCACTACTTTAATTATGGAACTGCTTCTACTTTGCTCTTTTTAATCTATGTAATTGCTTTTAAATAATATATGCAAGCTGTTGTTTGCATGTTGAAATCTGCGTTTTGGTATCTGCTGATTCTGATATTTGTGATTTCTCTAAATTTAGGATTCTTCTGCCTTATATCATAATTTTTTTTATTGTTATTGAATGAAAGGGTACCTGCAAAATTATAACTAGGTTAGTAAAATAGTACATCAGTTTGTTACCCTCTTTATACGTATGCTCCAGTGACATTCTCATTTCTCCTTAGCATGTTGATACCTTTCACTTCCACTATTATGCTCCAAGGGACCTCCCATATACCATTCAAATTTTTTTTTCATGATAAGTGAGTCTGTTTCTATCACTACTGGGGTCCGTTGCTTGGTGATACAGTACTCCAATCCTTCCTTTATAGCTTTTGCTTCTGCGGTGATGCTATATCTATCTAATATCCTTTTAGCTTCAGCATATATACTTTAGGTCACCACCGTCATCCCTTATACAAAATCCTATCGCACTAGGTCCTGAATTGACTTTTGAAGCCCCATCACAATTACTCTTGTACATTGTTTTCTTCATAGATTTTCTCCGATAGGAACACTTTATCCTGAATTGTAGGTGAATAGCTACCCAAGAACTTTGTTGTCATAGACCACGGATAAGGAAGGTGTTTCAACCATGGATACCTAATTTTAGTAAATCGCGTTAATATATTAAACTTAACATATACAAACAATAAAATAAAATCATTGAAAAATAACAATTAAAGTCAAAATAAAAATGATATTTATTTAAATAATATAAATATTGTATCTCCAATATGTTATTGTTTGTTGTATCTCATCTTTCAGTTCTTGACAATATATTGTTGGTTTATATTCTCTTTTGTTATTTTGACTTCTTTATCATGATAAAGAAAAAATTATATTTCTATTGATAATCATGTTGTTAGTTTGACACTGTGATTCATTTGTTATCATTACGTCTCATAAATATGTTATAATCAATAGATAACTTTTCTAAATTATGATCAGGAAGGTTTTTCACTTTTATCTATAATAATAAAAAATAATATAGTAATCTATAAAGATTCTAAATATATATTTTACGCATAAAAATAAAATTAAATTTCTTAACTTTTTCATATACAAATATTACAAAAAAAGATTAATGGAAATTAGAAGTATGTTATCATTTTTTTTTGTTTTTCTTTTCTAGAGTCGATTTTAATTGTTGTTATTTTAAATATTCATAGATCTGATTTCAATATAGTGGTAAAAGTTGTTCTTTATCTATATACTTAAATAAAATAAAGTTCAACCAAAATTTATCAAAAAATTTGAAAAGCTAAGTGGACATCTTCTTCTATAAAATTTTTCTTAGATTCTTATTGATGGAAGCCTAAAATTTCTTTTTGACCAGTTAACCCAAAGGCCAAAAAGAGGTTAAAATTATCCTAAGCTTATTCTAATCAAGTATGGACTTTGCTGATAAGAAAAATCGATCAATATATCATGTTAGAGTTTAATATTTTTTATAATAGTAAGATACATAGACGTATAGAGTTTCTGATTTAGAACAAAAAGTAAAAGTATAGAAAAATGTGTAAAATTAGGATTAGTCACAATAGAGAAAGAAAGCGATGGTTCAATTTTCCTTTGTCTTCTAAACCTAGAATAAAATATCGTGCAATGACCTCAATTTTATATAGCTTTCAATTTATCTATTCAAAGCATTATTACTCGATGATTTGTTATCTTAACCGTCAAGAGTTCTAAATCACTTATGTTGGTTCAAGCATTATTCATTTTTCTTATATGAGATGAAATATTTTAAATTAAATGTGTTTAATTTGGTGAGAATTTAGTTTTTTTGATATTAGTAGTTTTATTAGAGAACTTACTAAAGTAAAATATCATTGTTGTAGTTCGGATTCCAAGTTCAACTAATAGAAATTATTCACAAAATTTACTGCGATAATATTTTAGGATTAAAATAATTTTTTTAGTAATATTTACCTTTAAATTAGTATTAAGGTATTCATACAAAATCAAATTACATTTTTCTTGGATAAGAGTCATAGTTATTTGGCATAGTTCAAATAAGAAAGGTACAAATTTAGTTAATGTCATGCCTCGAGCCTATACCTTGGGCGTAACACGGTACTTGAAGCCACAAGTGACCCCAAGTCAACCCCTGGTCTATCATACACTAACATTCTGAGTAAACATGCACAACAGAACTTATAAATAACAGCTTTATCAGTTTAGGAAAAACGTAAAGATTGAAAATTAGAGAAGAAATAATATATCTAAAATACAATTCTGAAAGACAAGTCTGGTCTGAAAGCCATCTATTGAGGAGTTGCTGGGACAGGTCCCCAGCTAACTCTAAGTCTAAAAAAATCATAACTAAATGAAATAAATAAACAAGGCCCTCGAATGATGAGGACTCACACTCTGATCTATTGAAGTGGAATGCTCTGAAACTAAAGTAACTATTTGTGCTGAACATGAGAACCTGCAGCTGTATCATGAAATGATACAACATGAAGAGCATGCGTTAGTACTTTGAATGTACTGAGTAAGTGGGAGAGATATATTGAATATAAAGTCTAAACTGAAAATGACACGCCATCACCAACAAGTAAACTGAACTGAAATTCTTATATAATCTGAAGTGGTCAAGACGACCCTGTCTGATGGTCAAGGACATGCCCTAAGTCTGAAACATTGAATCTGAGATGCTGTACTGAACTGAGCTGCTTATTCTGTTACTGGACTGGACTGACTAATGGGAGAGTCTATAACCGACATTTAACCACATGAGCTAGACGTGGGGTCCGATGTATACACCCCACGGTAGGACCCAATATACCTTTCCAGGGTATAAAGGCA
The DNA here is from genome assembly GCA_018107945.1 of Datura stramonium. Taxonomy (NCBI): domain Eukaryota; kingdom Viridiplantae; phylum Streptophyta; class Magnoliopsida; order Solanales; family Solanaceae; genus Datura; species Datura stramonium. Next base: position 12,053 of record JACEIK010016142.1, read on the forward strand.
TGGACTGTGGAAATCACTATCAAAAGGGGGCCGTTAGGCCAAGTAAATAACACCTACGGTGGCAACGTAGTTTTGAAACCTGGGTGCGCTGGAACCCCGTCCCTTTCGGTGCTAAGTCCTACTCCCATTGGATAATCCTATTACTGCTACTACTAAAAAGCGGATAGCTCGATACTGGGGTCCAAGACTATACTAACCCATGGATACTGTTAGAGAGTTCCCTGAGCGTCTTATAGGACCAGATTTAGAAACTGAGTTCTAAGACTGGTCAGAGTTGCTTAGCTGGAAGCGTCGTAACTGTCTAGAGAACCAACTGATAACTGAACTGGGGTCCTGGGGCTGGTTAGAGTTATGACTGAATATCATGACTGCCTAATGGACCAAATATTTGAAATCTGAATATGAGTCTGGAAAACTGGGAGACACCACTGACACCTCGAAAATAAGTTGGAGTCAAACTGATTAGTTGACATTTTCTGAACAACACTGAGGTTGCTAAAAATCTGACTGAAGCTAGATTGATATGATTCTGACTGAGACTAGGTTGATAGAGTTCTGAGTTCTAACTGACTAAATTATTGAGCAGCTATAGAGATCTCATTAATGCCAACAACATGGACAATTACATAATATAAGGCAAATTTCAAGAATTTTTTAGGAATTTCATTCAATAGAGCAAAAGTCATTCTTGTTAGAGAAATATTTGCTCAACATATAAATACTAGAAAATTCAGCCCAAATCATCCTTCATTTACTAGAGAGAACCGAACAAATAAAATCATTATTTGAAAATTACGGCTTAAATTCACCGTTGTGATAACACTGACAATTTGGTAAGGGACTGATGAAGATCATAATAACAATAAATATAAACAACGTTCTGAGTGAATTCAACAAAAATAACATGAATGCTTCTCATACTCCAAAGCTCAGGGCTTAAAATTAATAGAAGAAATTGAGGAGAAATTTGGGGACGCAAGGGAAGGACAATCCCCTTACTAAAATCCCACATACCTGGTGAAGAATTCCCTGGAGAAGAGGACCTGGACTGTTGTGATGAATGAATGACCCTGAGCCTGCTAGAGGGTTTCTTGAGAGAACTGTCGATGAAATTCTGAGAGTAAACGTGAGAATGAGGGGAGAAAACCGTCTAAACTCTTTAAAACGTCTAAAACTGAGGCTAAAACGACATGGTTTAGGGTCCAAAAGCATAGGAAAGTTGAATTTGCCCTTGATGAAATTTTCCTGAAAACAGATCTGTCCCTGACCACGACTCGTGCCACGAAGTCACGACTCGTGGTCACCTCACCATTTTCTTCAATCTTCTGAAACTGGCCACGACTCGCATCCTACGAATCGTAGTACCATCCTATGGGTCGTACTGTCAATCGTGGTATCATCCACCCATACCAACTACGACCTCATCACGACTCGTTGCTACATCCTACAAGTCGTACCATGACCCGCAAAGACTCACTCTGGCACCACTGAGAATTTCATCCCGACCCCTAACCACGAGTCATACCTACGCATCACGATTCGTAGGACCACTCGTGATATGACCTCAGGCTCCCGAACTTCATCACGACTCGAGTCACGAGTCGTAGGTCCTCACCACGACTCGTACCTCGAGTCATTCTGGTGAACAATTTCAGATTTTTTCTACAGCTCCAACTTCAACTCCCGGGTCTATTCTTAGGCCCTCTATGGGGTATTACAGTTAATTTAGAGCTCTAAATATTAGGACGTCCTCGTAATTCTCCGAAAACTCAAAGATTAGATTCGGGACTTAAAACAGAGAAAATTAGAAATCTGCAGAAATTCCTCAGAACAACTCACCTAACGAGTCGTTATGAGATCTAACGACTCGTTGGGTTAGTCGTGGGAAGGGTAATTAAGAAATAGAAGGGAAGAGTCAGTGTACCCAACGGAAGACCCCACGAGTCGTGGTCAGACACCACAATTCATGGGAGGCATCGTGGTCATCCAAATATAAAAATCATTTGGGGTTGCGGCAGTGTACCTGACGAGTGGTGACCACGAGCCGTGATCACCAGGTAACGAACCGTCATGTCTCCCGTTAAGAGCCTAGGAGACTTTTTCATAAAATATTCTAGTGAACCTAAAGACTGGACAGAACGATCCATTAGGTCCACTAATGAGTCGTTGTGGCACCCGTCGTCAGCCCCTCCAGTTTTCTCGTCCAGTGACCATGGGAGGAACCAACGACCCATTGGTTCATCCAACGAGTATTGGTATCTCACGTCGCCAGATCCAATGACCCCACTACTTAGACAGTGAAACCAATGAATGGTCCCAACGAGTCGTGGTTTCAACTAATGACTCGTTGAGTGAACCGTAGAGACCCTGTCGATCAGATTTCAGATTTAAATCTCAGGTTTACTTTTGTAATTTCTCACCTATTTAGTCCCTAAACTACTTCATTTTGGGTTGTATTAGGGGTTTTAGAGGTGGAAAACCGACGGTTTCTCTTATTCTTTTCCATCTCTCCTCAGTTAAGCGCAAAGTTTTTCTCAGAAAGGCTCAGAGCAGAAGTTAGGAAGAACAATTCTTCACAGATTTTTCAAGGAATCTTCTCAGAGATTTCTGTCACCAGGTATGTGAAAATTCAACAAGGGGATTGTTCTTCCCTTGTGTCCCCTAAAACTCTTCCTCAGTTCACTATCAGTTCTAGCCCTGAATTTTCAATTGTGAAGATATTGCTATCAAACCTTGTTTAATTCTTGAGGAATATTACTCTATGATAATTTTTGATGTTTTCATCCAATTTGTAACTAGAATGATGTCTGTTCCGTTGAATGTGAATTTTAACTCTAACTCTTGAAAACAAAAACTAGAATCCTGCATAAGTATTGAATTTATAAAAATTTCTTGAATCTTTCAGAGTTAGGGGTTTCTATAATAGTTGTATGTGTTAGAAAATCAGTCAAATTTATGTTAGACAATTTCAGTCAGAAAGTTTATATACTCAAAAATGTCAGTCTAGTCTCAGTCAGATTTTTAGCAACCTCCAGGTTGACCAGAATAATGTCAGTTGATCAGTTTGACTACAGAAATTCCCGAGGTGTCAGTATCACCTCCCATTTATCAAAATCAGATACATAACTCAGTGTCTAGGTTTACAAGGTGGTCATGACACTCAAACATATAGCTTTGACTAGCCCTAGGACCCCAGTCAGATCACAGTTTGTTCTTAGACGGTTATGACGCTTCTAGATAAGCAGCTCTGACCAGTCTAGAACCCAGTTTAAGAATCTGGTCCGATAAGACTCTTAGGGTACCTTTAGTTATATGTCCCTGACTAGTCTTGGACCCCGATTTCGAGCTATCAACTTAGTATTCAGTTTAGATATTTCAGTGGAAGCAGGACTTAGCACCGAGCGGACCGTGGTTCCAGCGTATCCAGGTTCCCATAACTATGTTGCCAGCGTAGGTTACAGTGTTTATTGGCCTGATTGGCCCCAGATTTTTGTGATCACCCAATTCATGCCTCTATACCCTGGCAAGGTATATTGGGTCCTATCGGTGGGGCGATTACATCGGACTCCATATTTAGCTCACGTGGTTACATGTCGGTTATAGACTCTCCCACTGGAAAGCTTAGTCCAGTCTCAAAATAAGCAGTTCAGTTCAGTTTCAGCTCTATCAATTCAGATCAGTTCAGTATAGTATCTCAGACTCAGAACTTTCATACTTAGGGCATGTCTTTGACCATTAGACAGGGTCATCTCGACCATCTCAATTTATTACAGTTATTCAGCTCAGTATATCAGTTGGTCATTGCATGTCATTTTTAGTTTAGTCTTTTATATTCAGTCATGTTTTCTCCTGCTTACTTAGTACATTCAAAGTAATGACGCATATTTTTATGTTAATGATACAGCTGCAGGTTCTCAGACCCAGCACTGTTAGCCGACTTTGTTCAGACCTCCCTCTCTCAGTAGTAGAAGTGTGAGTCCTCATCTTTCGAGAACATTATTTCATTTATCTCACTTATGTTTGTTACATTTAGTTAGACTTAGAGTTAGCTGGGGACTTGTCCCAACAACTCATCAGTTAGATGACTTTCAGATATAGACTTGGCTTTTCAGACTATCAGTGTTGTTCAAACTATTTTGATGTTTTAAAATATGATTCAGTTTTAAATTTTCTCATAAACGCTTTATGTTATTATTTCAACCTTCCGCTATGTGTGTTTTACTCTGTATGCAAGTGTATGATAGACCAAGGGTTGACGTGGGGTCACTCGTGACTTCAAGTACCGTGTCCCGTCCAGGGTGTAGACTCGGGGCGTGACAACCCTATATAATTTAAATTAAAAAATCAATAATTAAACTTT
>JACEIK010016146.1:6324-16395 GCA_018107945.1 Datura stramonium
ATGTATATCTAAAAATCAAATTTTGATTTTGAAAAGGAAAGAAATTGGAAAGATGTGAATTGGTAGGATATGATCTCTTCTTAGTTCAGAGAATTGAGAAATTATTTACATTCAGAATAGAGATATATCTGAAAGTATTATTAGTCAATTAAGGAATCGGGAATGTATGGCTAGAAAATGAAATTCTTTTATCACAGAAATGTAGATTAAGGTTCATTATTTTTAAATTGGATAGGAGTCGAAAGTTCCAATCCATAGGCAATAATTCTTGACTAGCAACCGAAGGAAAGATTAACTGAATTGTATTGATAAATTACTTTTCTGCATGTTCGTTTTAACCTCAGCTTGCTCATTACTATTGTTCAGACTCACTTTATAGTTTTGCCTTAGATTCTTATTAATTAGTAAACTCAACTCTAAAAAATATTGCTTATTTGGTTGTCTGCATTCGTAAAGAAATAGTTCACTAATGCTTGAGTTAATTAGTACCGTAGCTTAGTCCCTGTGGGATCGATACTTGGCTTTAATTAAGCCACTTTACTACTTGTTCGACCACGTGCACTTCCGTGTAGTTACCATAGCACCGAACAAGTTACTTGAAATCATGTTTTTCCATCGTCAATAAACTCAAAATATTGAATATTCATAACTTTCATGAACCTTTATCAAATGGGAATTTTAGATTTAAAAATATTGAAACATGATTTTAAAAAAATATATATAAAACCTTCCCATCACTCATCATTCAATAATTAAAACCCAATTAAATCATACCCATAAAGAGAAATCATATTTTTATGCATTTGAGTAAAATCCCACAGAACTTGAATAGGAAAATTTATGATTTAATCGAAATTTGGGCATGGGTGTGAAAGGAATCACCAATTACAAACCCTACATACCTAGAAATGGACTAATTTCAATGTTCCTTTAATACCCACAAAGAAATTGATGGAATTTTGGAGAAGGTTGCCTTGAATCTCCCTAAAACCTCTCTAAAGCTCTTGCATGGGAATGGGTATGCCTTAGGGACTTAACCCATCTTATCAAACTCAGAAAATATACAAAACAACATAGTTTAAGGTCTCAAAGCATGGAAAATCGAAAATGCCCTTAATAAAATTCCCCTGAACAATTGGCCTGGACGGACCAACGACCGATCCAACGGGTCTTTGCATGATACCACGACTCGTGGTAGCGATTCGTTGGGTCCACTGCCTCACGGAAAACCATAGTTTCTTCCCATGACTCTTCAGGATGAGTCGTTGCCTCAGTAAACGGTTCGTTGGATCGACCGTCGTCAACTTCTTAACCAATCTGACTTCCCTTGCTACGAGCCTCACCACGACCCTTGGTGGCTTCCAACAAGTCGTGGTCTCAATCCGTTGCATGCACTGGAATTCTCAACCCAGAACAACAACTTGTAACAACGGGATATCTCTTCTCACCACGAATTTTGGGATGCCCCGTGGTTTCCCCATCAGCTTAAGTTCATCCCTTCTTACGACTGCTAACAATGACTCATTGTTACTGACAACGAGTTGTTACACCGTACATTTTCACCACTGCTTCCCTGAACCCCATACCAGAACTGCTTCTGACGACTCATGGTATCCAACCACAGGTCATTGAGTCGCCCATCCTGTGATATTTTGCCAATTTTCTGCACTTTTCAAATTCAACTCCTGGATCTATTCTTAGGCCTTTTTGGGGTATTACATTTATTTCTTCCTAATTCAATACTATGTATGCCGTCCTCTGACCTCCAACCTCAACATCAACATGCTTCAGCAATTGGAAGCCAATGACTCTACACGTCTGGTAAATAAAGGCTTGAAAACGGCATGCCGGTGCTCTACCCAAGAGAACGATCCCAGATCTCATTTTCTATCACCCTCGGGATATTTCTCTCATATCGAGTCGTGATGCATGCAACCAAAGCTGTACTGAGCGTCTTAGCATTCACCGTTGGCATCAGTCTGTGGCGGACTAGTGTCCAACAGGCCTTCGCTATGAAGTTTAGCGAAGATTTGGTGACCTGCTTTCTACCAGTCAGCCACTCAACTTCCTCCTTGTCCTTTTCTACGACTCCAGCTAACCACTTAAGTTGTCTCTGTTTCTCCTTATACCCCAACTACTTTATCCATTTCAAGGTGTCAATCCATTGGCTGAACTCTTTTATGGACAATGGAGCTATGAACTATGGCCCATAGAGTATCCAAGTAATGGTTTTCTCAAAAATCTTGACTTCTTGTCCCCGGATTAATACCTTGTCAAGTTTGGTCTACTCCTTCAGTCACTTTCTAGTTTGTGCATTCTGCTCCAATGTAGCATAATAGTTGGCATAAAACTCTCTAACCATCTCTAGACTGTATCGATTAGGGGCCCTAGCCATCCACTCGAACCCATAGAAACTAAAGATCCACTTCATCTTATCAACCTCATTCAAGGCACAGGTGAGGATCCACGGTTCTTCTTGAATACTGTGCTTGTTGCTTGGATGTGATCACCAAGCCCTTCGCATAAATCTCCTATGCCCCAGGCACCTACCACCTCATAGTACGCCTTGCTGTAGGCGGTGTCTACTCAATTTCCTTTGCAGCATCTCCTTCGTCAGACATAGCCTCATTCTTGCTATCTCTAGATTGGGCCTTTTCAAACCCATCATCATCATTAGAGTCTCTCCAAGACTCTTAAACATGTTCCTCTGCTCCCTCTTTAAACTGGGGAGCAGTGACCGGAGCGGTAGAAGTGGCTTCGGCCTGTGCCTTTTCTTGAGCCCAAGTGGTCCGTGGCTCATCAGTGTCGGACATCTAAACTCAATACTCTTCCACCGAACCACTAGGGGTGCTACCTTCTTGATCAGAGTCGGAGCGCTCATTGAGATGTCCTCCGAGAAGCTATCTCCGCACTAGCTCTATTGTCCTGGGCAGATTTGGTTTCTCTTTTCTTCATTATCATTGTACCTATGGATAAAATTATTAGTTTGTGTGATCCAAGAGAAATAAATCAAGAAAAATCATTCTATGTACTTTTCAACGAGTCTATAGTATGGGTCGTACCATGGTGGTACAACTCGTACTAAGACTCATAGTTCATGTTGATTCTATCATGATTTCTTGGTACTATTCGTGCTAGGAAGGTACAGTTCATACTAAGAGTCATAGGAGGATTGTCCTTAATTTTAGATTTTCTGTCTTTTTTTTCGACTCATGTTATGGTTCGTGACTAGGTTCCATGAGTCGTTCAAAGGGTCATACCATTACTTGTGAACTTTGACCCTTACTACCTCATGGTATGATCACAGGTACAACTCGTAGTGAGATCCTATGAGTACCAGGCTTTGTACCAAAACTTACACTTTTATTGACCTGGGACAGTCCCAATGAGTCATCGTATGAGTCATGGTATGAAACCATGAGTCGTAGGAAGACTCGTGAAGCCTTCCCACCTCTCTATTTTTGTTCAGTTGTTTAAGTAAACACTTAATTTTTATTTAGTGTACTCAGGCTTCCCCATTTTATGCAACCAATGACCATTTTAGGTTTACCCAGTTCATTCCCAACATATATCATATCTCGTAGCACAGAGTTGACAACGAAGTTCAGTTGTTCAATAAATATCAATTCCTACCCATTCAATATATCCATGCAAGCTATTGATTATCTTCCTCGACCCATTATTGTTGAGTTTGAGGTGTCACGGTGTTCAATGAAATTTTATACAAGTCAAGCTTTTTCAAATATTTAACAAGTTTATTTGAAGTTTCAAGTGTTTTCTTGACTTTTTGTTTGCCTCGGTCGTTAGGGTAGGAATTGCGAGTGTGCAAATGAGATTTTTCATGACTTCAAGCTCTAATCAATTTTAATCTTTGAGTTTATGGGTGTGAGAATGTTATGTGAGAATCGTTGGCTTGATTTTTATGTTCGCGTGGGAGTGGAAGACTGAGAAATTTGATCTAAATTAGTTTGGGTGAATCATTGGATATCCGGGTCGAGTGGGGTCAAAGTAATTTGTTTATCCTATCACGACTCATACCACGAGTCGTAGCTTAGACATACAACTCGTCCCTTGGACTCAAAGCAGAACTGAGAAAACTTACCTGGGGACCTACGGTGCAAGGTATGACCCATACCGGAGGGTACGAACCATATTATGGCCGTAGGTCATCACATTCCTAAAGTTCCCCACTTGGCATGGTTTACCATTAAAGTAAGTAATACCACATGTATAACGTAGGTACGATTCGTAATAACCAACCATAACGTAAACTCATTCTTTACCTCAGTCTCTGCCTTGAACCACAAACAGTACTACGAGTCATACAATAGTCATACAACTCCTACTTAGACTCATAGTATAGCCCTGTGCTGCAATTGTTTTTCACCCACTTGGTTTTGTTTTACTTGCACACTGAACACACAAAAGTTATGTTACTTGGGTTGCCTCCCAAGAAGCGATTGATTTAACATCGTGGCACAACACAGGTGGTTTGGTCACTCAAACATCACCAAACCACCTCATAGGTTGCCTCTCAAGAAGCGCCTGATTTAACATTGCATCATGATGCAAGTCCCTTGATTACTCAGAATTCATCAAGAAACTTGAAATTGTAACATTTTCTGACTTTTTTGATAATCGTCAATCAAAAGGAGACATTTTCTCAATTCTTTTTATCCTAAACTCATTGAGCTGCTTCATTGATCGGAAGACGTTAAAAGTGACCTCCTCTTTATTTATCTTGAACTTTAATTGGCCAGCTTTAACTTCTTCCAAAACTCTTCCAGTGGCTAGGAATTGTCACCCCAAGATAATGAGGACTCAAAATCAACATCACAATCTAGGATTACGAAGTCTACTGGGAAGATGAAATGGTCCACCTTTACAAAAACATCAACTAAGATCTCCACTGGTTTTTTAACTGTACGGTCTACCATCAATAGCCACATTGACGTCGGTGTGGGGGCTCCCAAGCCCAATCGTTTGAAGACAACTAATGGCATCAGGTTTGATGCTTGTACCTAAATCACAAAGTGCCTTTGCAAACTCAAAATCACCAATCATGTATGGAATGGTGAAGGCACCTAGATCCTCCTTCTTTTGAGAAAGGACCTTTGAAGATATGGATCTATAAAGATGCAAGTTACCTACCAACTTATAGCTCATGGCCCTCTTCTTGGTCACAAGGTCCTTAATAAACTTGTCATATTCAGGCATCTGCTCCAATGCCTTGACCAATGGTATGTTCACTGATAACTGTTTAAGCATAGAGAGGAATTTTTAAAACTTACCATCTTCCGCCTTCTTCTTCTTCTTCCTTTGAGGGAATGGTGGTGGTGGTTGAGGGGTAGCCTTATAAATTTGTGTCCCCCTTTGCTTCTTACCATTATCAACTTCAATCTCCTTTTAACCAGTTGGAGCCTCAGTCAACTCAGCCTCTTCCTCAAGCTTTTGCTTAACAACCTCATCTTCCACAATCTCTATCTCCTTTTGTCTTGTTATCTCAACTACAACTGGCAGAGGGGGTCAACTGTGGTCTTTTCACTCCTAGTCATCACAAACTGTCGTTCTTTGGATTTTACACTATATTGCTAGTAAGTGTTCCCTTATTCCTATGATTTAGGGAAGCCGACATCTGACCCAGCTGTTGCTCAATTTTCTTAATCGTAATGGCATGCGATTCAACTTTCTATTTCATACCTGATATATCCGCTCGAATGTCTCTCGACTGATCATCAGTGGATTTTTCCTTTCCAACCTTCCCATCTATCATGTTCTCCAATCTTGAGGGTCCAGTCTCACCCTCACGTGCATTAGGAGGAACACACAAACCTATGTGGTCGTTGTGATAACCATCATTCTTTCTCCATTCTCCCTCTCGCTTACGAACGCTGCTTCTATCCCTATATCCATTACGGTTGTAGTGGTCCCAATATTGGTTCCGACCTTGATTTTCAAAACCTTGGTGCCAAGTCACCTGTCCAAAACCTTGGGCGTTGGCCCGAAAACCCGCCACCTTATTGTCCAAGAAGTTCACCTCCTCCTCGCAATATGAATACTCCTGCCCCAATTTCTGTCCCTGAGCTCCCACTGCATTTTCCTTTCTAGCACCAGCACCATAATATGCTTCATGAGTAGGTCTCATGATGTCTACATATGATCTAATTCCTGATCACGCTCCTCCTCCTTTTTGTGTTGATTTGGGTCATACCAATAGCATACGTACCTGTAACTATTTCCGCTTCCCTGGTGTGCCAGGCCCTATTAGTCTTAGTCACTCTGTCAAGAATAATGGCGGCTTGCTCCCATGTGTGACTCATCAGTGCTTCTCCCTCCATGGGATCTGTTACAACTTTTGTGCTATTATTTAAGGACCTGTAGAAAATCTCCAACAAGTTGTCATCTGGAATTTTGTGGTTCAGGCACTTGGTCAACTTCTTTTTAAATCTTAACCAGGTTCCATGAAGTGCCTCCACTTTTAGTTGTCGAAAGTTATAGATCTCATCCTTAAGTTATAGCATCCTGGAGGGTGGGAAGAACATTTCAAGAAAATCCTGTTTAAGCTCCCTCCAGTTGGTAATGGATTCGTTGGGCAACTTCGATAACCATAGAGTGGCTTCTCCAGAAAGAGTGAAGGGGAAGAGTCTCAACCTTATTGCATCCTGACTTACACAGGGCAACCTGTACATGTTGCATATTCTAACGAAGTTCATCAAGTACAAGTTGGCATCATCCACTACATGACCACTAAACACCCCTTTCATTTTCAGCAACTGTATCATGGTGTTAGTGATGTCAAACTTTGCCCCAACAGGCAAAGGTGGTGGTATGATAGCTCCAGTTGACGCGACTTCATCAATATATGGATCATCATCATCAAAGTAGTAAGGAACATATCTCTGGCCTCTATTTCCCCTTCCATGGTGGCCAGCATTCATTTCATCCCAAGCATCCTCGGCTTCCTAAAGTGTAGCTTGCCGAGCTAGCTCAGCTTGCCTAGCTTCTTCAAAAAGATGGGCCTCTCTTTGCTCAGGGTTATCCATTCTTCGCAGTGTTCGTTCTATCTCAAGATCAAGAGGAATTAGGGGTTTTCTGCTTCGTCGAGTACTTGGCATTCACCAAGAGACAACCTGTGGGTATCAAAAACAAAAACAAAAAGAAAATGCAAATGAGCAAATAACAACTAAAAAGTTAAACACAAACAATTAATCTAATGTTAAGCTGCATTCCCTGGCAACGGTGCTACTTTTTGATAATGCTCAAACTCATACGCCTGATAAAGCATGAAGTGGACGTTGTTAATAGAGAAACCAACAAAGGTTGGGGTCGATCTCATTGAGAATATGGTCAAGATACAGACTAGCGTAGGTATTTAAGCTTTTAGGTATGTTATCTCCAAAAATAAGGGTTCATAAAAATAGCTACAAAACAAGATTGAAATTCGATTGTTTTTTATTAAGATTTGCAATTAACTAGGGTAAGTATTCCCCATGGATTCATATCTACTTTGGGTTTAAACTCGTGATCTATCCCAATGCTTACTGGTAGAACTGATAACTAGGTTTCATCCAAATGGCTGGTTCATCCCTATTGGATGACTATACTCAATCACTAGATTAGGTCTCATGAGCAATTTCAATTCAAAGGTTATCAATTTGTTCCATATTAACTATCCTGTGACTGTAGCTCAATTCATACAATGACCCATAAAGATCAAGGCTTTTTTGTAATTATTTTTTCCTGATCTCTATTTCTCTAGGTTCAAGCAAGTAAAGAATTCAGGAAAGTATTAATGTTGTGCTTCGTTATGAAATATTAAAGATGAAGAGAATACAATACAGGTGTTTATAATTGGTTTTGAATCACTTTATGTAACCCTAGTTCATTAAATCACAATGGTTTCCACAATACTAGTTGTGGAGGTTTTAGCCTCTCAAGATTGTAAGATCATTATTAGCATTCATATACAAACACATAATTAAATATTTACAAAGATGATTGAAAAGAAACTTGCTTGAATATTGCAAGAATTGATGTTGAATAATTCAAGAACAAGAAACAAATGAAAGCACGAAAATCTCCAAGACTTGAATTAAAATTCACAACAACTTGTCTCTCAATGAGAATAATACTCTATGTTTAACTCTCTAATCGCCTCTAATTGCATCCAATTGCTAAAAATAACCTAAAAAGTATTTATATAAATAATTGGAACTTTCTCCTAAGTAAATAGAGAAACTACCAAAAACTGTTGTTGCCTTCACATACGACCCGTAATAGGATTGTACGGGTCGTACCTTGACTTGTATACTGGTTGGCTTCTGCAGAATTTGGCTAAGTATTGACTTCTAGTACGAATGGTACAAGAACCTACGAGTCTCACAATCTTTTTGTGGCTTGAACTTTCACGTGTTGATATTCTCTGTTAACTTCCACGGATGGCTTGGTACTACTCGTACCTTAGTTCCACGATCCTTCACTCCTTCTCGTACCTTGAGTTCTACCAGTATTCTATTCTTCTGGTCTTTTCCTTGGTTCCTTGGTACTGGTCTTAGGTAGGTATCATGACTCGTGGTTTCCACTCGTACCAAGACACTAGGCCTGTGCAATTCCTCCTGGAACTTTCCACGATTGCCATTGTACGACTCGTACCATGAGCCATACCATGTCCTTTCCTTATACTTTTCTCTTTGTCCTTTCCACGACTCATACCAGGATGGTACGGCTCGTACTGAGATTCGTACTAAGCCACTTTTTTGCATTTTTCTCCATCTTTACACAATTCAGCTCCAGTGTCTATTTTTCCTGAAAACAAAGTAAAAGTGCCTCATATCCATATTAACACACCTAAGTCCATGCTACTTTTCTAGTTTTAAAATTCGAAAGTGCTGTAAACTCACAACACATCACATTCCAAGACTTTCAGAATATTCATGATGAGAATCAAGGTTGGAACTATGAAAATATAGCTGAATTGAGAAGTTGGGAGAGTGAGAAGTCCTCACACTCAAGAATCGAAGGCATGGTAGAAATAGTTATGGAATAGGTGCTCTCCACTCACTCGGGGATCTGAGATTTTAAAGGTAATCATTTAGAGCTCACTCGAACAGTGAAAGATCATGACATCTCTATTAGACACCTAGAAGACAGGATGAACCGTCTAGCCTCAAATGAGATCGGAGATGAGTGTGAAGGAAAAAGAGCCACTCATGAAAAATGTCACTCCAAGTTCATAAGACGTTGATGAGGAAGACATAGGGCAAACTATTGAGGAGATATTGTTCATGGAGTCACTAGAAGCCATTCTCTTAAATAACATTGGTGAAAATAGTGAAGGGTTAGAAGAAGCTTGTCATGTTATAGCGGGTGCTGGGTCATATCATTATCAACCAAAGAAGCTTGACCTTGATCTTAAGAATTGGAAAATTCCACCACCACAACCCTCAATTATTGAACCTTCGATGTTAGAACTCAAACCGTTGCCCTCACATTTGAAGTACTCTTATCTTTATTTAAATGAAACTTTACTGGTGATCATCTCAGCCAAGCCTACTGAACAACAAGTAGAGGCACTCCTAGCAGTCTTAAAGAAGCACATTCGAGCAATTGGTTGGACTATTGCTAGTATAATAGGCATCCCTTAGGGCATTTGTACTCATAAGATTAACCTTCAAGAAGATTTTAACCCCTCGATGGAGCATCAAAGACATTTGAATCCACCTATGTAAGAGGTGGTTAAGAACGAGATCATCAAGTGGTTGGACACAGGGGATATATTGTCACGCCCCGCCTTGGGGGTATGACTGGCACCTAGTGCCCTAGAAGGACCTAGACTACTAACTGGTGGGCCGAGGCACATCTGGTGCCTGGCTAGCTCTATCTTAGGTTCCTGAAAACAAAGGGCTATATAACGGCTGTAAACACAGCCTCCGGCCATCTGGGCCTATAGCCACCTGTACCTGTAATAACACCTGACCAGAACATACTCATAATCAGGAACCTATGCGGGCCGACAAGGCCACCATGCTGACTAGTCATCTGAAACTTAAACACAAGAATATTGTAAGACTA
>JACEIK010016151.1:0-16380 GCA_018107945.1 Datura stramonium
TGTATTGTGATGCTTCGAGAGTCGAGATGGGATGTGTGTTGATGCGGCGTAGGAAGGTAATAACATATGCCTTGAGACAACTGAAAGTTCATGAAAAGAATTACCCAACCCATGATCTTGAGTTGGCCGCGGTGGTGTTTTCATTGAAGATATGGCTGCATTACTTGGGGTCCACGTGGATGTATTTTCGGATCAAAAGAGTTTTCAATATGTGTTCACACAGAAGGATCTAAATCTTCGGCAAAGGAGGTGGTTGGAATTACTGAAGGACTACGACATGAGTGTCCTCTACCACCCGGGTAAGGCTAATTTGGTTGTGGATTCACTTAGTAGGCTCTCCATGGAAAGTGTGTCCCACGTGGATGAGGGAAGGAAGGAGTTGGTGAAGGATGTCCACTGATTTGCAAGACAGGGAGTTAGATTGATCGACTTGACCAACGGCGGTGTTGTAGTGCATAACGTGTCGGAATCGTCCTTGCTGGTTGATGTTAAATCCAGGAAAGATGAGGATCCAATTTTGAGGAAGCTGAAGGAGGCAATGATGAGTCAGAAGGTGCAAGTTTTCTCCTAAGGGGGAGATGGTGTGCTACGATACCAGGGTCGACTATGTGTTCCGAACATTGATAATTTGAGAGTCAGATATTACATGAGGAACATGGTACCAGATACTCTATTCATCCAGGATCCACGAAAATGTATCGAATTTGCGAGAAATCTATTGGTGGGATGGTATGAAGAAAGATATTGCGGGTTCTTAGCTAAATGTCCAAACTACAGCAAGTGAAAGTCGAACATGAAAGGCCGAGAGGCGTACATCAGGATATCAGCATCCCCACATGGAAGTGGAAAGAGATTAATATGGATTTTATTACAGGCCTACCTCGTACTCGCCGACACTATGACTCCATTTGAGTAGTGGTAAACAGGTTAACTAAGGTTGCATACTTCCTACTGGTCAAGACCACGGATTCAGCGGATGATTATGCGAAGTTGTATATTCGTGAGTTGGTTTGACTTCATGGAGTGCCCTTGTCTATTATCTCAGACCGAGGTACCCAGTTTACCTCTCAATTCCGGTGTTCTTTTCAAAAAGGACATGGGATGCTTGTTAAGCTCAGTACAGCCTTCCATCCGCAAATAGAAAGCCAGGCAGAACGAACCATTTAGACCCTTGAGGATATGTTGAGGGCATGTGTTATGTATTTTAAAGGTAGTTGGGATGATCATTTGCCCATGATCGAGTTTTCTTATAATAAAAGTTACCACTCCAGTATCTAGATGGCACCTTTTGAGGCTCTTTACGGGCAGTGATGTAGGTATCCCATCGGATGGTTCGAGGTTGCTGAGGCAGCTATGTTAGGACAATATTCGGTTCATGACGCGATGGTGAAGGTTCAGTTTATAAGGGACCGGTTGAAAACCGCTAAGAGTCATCAGAAATTGTATGCTGATGTGAGGAGGAGGGATTTGGAGTTTAATGTGGAAGACTAGGTATTTCTAAAGGTATCTGCCATGAAGGCAGTCATGCAGTTCAGAAAGAAAGGGAAACTCAGTCCCCGCTACGTTGGTCCTTACCGGGTTATGAGGACAGTTAGTAAGGTGGCGTATGAGTTGGACTTGCCTTCAGAATTGGCTTCAGTTCATCCCGTGTTCCATGTGTCACTCTTGAAAAAGTGCTTGGGTGATCCCGATTTAGTAGTTCCGGTAGACAACATTGGGGTGAAAGACAGCCTCAATTATGAAAAAGTTCCCGTTGAAATATTAGATCGTCAGGTTTGTAAGTTCAGAAACAAAGAATTAGCTTCAGTAAAGGTGTTATGGAGAAATCAACATGTTGAGGGAGCTACATGGGAAGCCGAAGCAGATATGATGGCTAAATACCCTCATTTGTTCCCTACCTGCTCCGTTTCAGTTTGAGGTATCAGTTTTTCCCTAAACATTTAATCAACATTTCATGTTCAGTTCATGTGTACAAGTTTGTTTTATGATATGGTAAATGTTTGTGATGTATGAATTCAGTTTAGCTATGTAGTTTCTTTCGGAGGTAGTCATTTCGTATGTTTTTGACTTAAATGACTGGTAATTGTATATGGTGATAGCTTGTTTATGAATTTTCTGCATGTTTCTAACATTCAAGGACGAATGTTCCCAAGGGGGAGATATTGTTATACCCGGGGAACCCAAGGATCATACCAGGATGTGAAAATGGAGAAAAATTAAAAATTCACACTAGGTCACAAAATGACCCGTGAGGTTGGTCGTGAGGAGTGACCACGAGTTGTTAGGTGACTCGTGGTCATCATGGGGCAGCAAGGCCTGAGTGTGGAGGCCACGGGCTTGACCACGAGTCGTGGTCAAACCTCACCACTCATGAGGTCATTCGTGCTCTAAACCCTTGAGGATTGGCAAGTTGGGATGGACAGTGTTGGTCATGGAAGGTGACCATGTGTCGTGGTCTGACCTCATGACTTTTGAAGTCACCCGTGGGGTCCCCTTTGATGTTTGGGTAGTGGACTTAACGGATCAAGGCCACGATTCGTGCCCTGTGGCAACAACCCGTTAGGTCCCTCGTGAGGACTGGCGACCAGAAATTCCTGCGTATTAATAAGGCTGTTTTCGTAACTTCCTAAGTTCCTATGGCCTAAACTACGTCATTTTGTATATGTTTCTGAGTCAAATAAGATGGGTTAAGCCCTTTATTCATGCCCATTCTCATGCACAGATTTTAGAGAGGTTTTAGAAGATTCAAGGCCTTCTTCCCTAAATTTTCATTAATTTCTTTGTGGGTGTTCAAGGAACTTTCCCTCCATTTCCAGGTATGTAGGGTTTAAGAATGGGCGGAATTCTTCCTCACCCATGCCCAATTTCGAGTTAATTTATGAATTCCCCTATTCAAATTCCATCGGGTTTTACCCAAAGCATGACAATGTGATTTCTCTATGTTGATATGATTTAATTGAGTTTTAATTATTGAATTATGAATGATGGGTAGGTTTTATTATTATTTTCTTTAATTCATGTTTCAAGCTTTTAAATCCAAAATGCCCATTTGATGAAAGTTCATGGAAGTTATGATATATGATGAGTACTTTATAATTTGAGTTTATTGATGATGGAAAAGCATGATTTTCAAGTTACCAGTGTTTAAGAGCATGTTTTAAAAGAATTGAATATGATGAAGCATTGGGCAATGCCCACATGTTGAAGAATGATTACAATTTATAAAATGAATTTTATGATTTATCGATTTATGATGTTGGCTGATAAAAAAGGCCCATGATTCTTGGCTAAGCATGTTTTAAAGGGGATCAATTATGATAAATATTATATCTTAGCCAACAAATTTTTATGCGTGCTGTTAATGATTTATGTATGAGCCTATATGCATGTTTTTGGGAGCCGTGTCTAGCACCGAGTAGCCCGACATTCAAAGGACTACACCGGTGTCTCATAACCACGTGCCACCGTGGGTTTGTAAATAATATGATGTATTGATAATGATCCCCTCAAATGTGATATCACGCATTATGCACGACCTTCGCCTGGCAAGCCAGGGTCATCTCTGCCCACTTGAGAGAGATAGTGGGGCATCATGAAAGGCTCTACCATGATGGTGTCGGTTATGACGAGTCCTCCCATTGTTGCACATGTTTTATGCATTGTTATGTTTATGTTATCGGCTCAAGATTTATTATGATAAAGTTATTTACGGTTATGATAATGAATGATTATGAATGATTTGAAATCTTTGAGCCTTATGTTTAATTACGAAGATTTTGATACAAGAATGATGTCCTTCTCTTATGTCTATTTATGAGTTTACTTTACTTTTAAAATGTCCATTTTAGTTTCCTTGCATATTCATCTCAACTTACGCTATCAGCTTGTTGGTGAGTCCTTTCATGATACAGGGTCCGGATCTCAGGCTCGTCCTTAGCCGTAGTTCATCTCAACTTACGCTATCAGCTTGTTGGTGAGTCCTCATGTTTCGAGGGTCGTTTAATAAACTTTCATGTTGTTTATGTTCAGTTTTTGTCGAGTACGTTGGGGATGTTGTCCAATCAACCCATCCTATGTATTAGAGGCTTTCAGAGATGTATGTAGTGCTCCGTCGTGTATACCCCCAGTATTTCTTGATGTTATGCTATAATTTCGTTTCTACTATGTCTTTATGATTATCGTTCCCCTTATTTGGAGAAGATTACTTGTATGTTGTGCCATGGGTCGACTTGGGGTCTCTTGGGGTCCCTTGTACCGTGTCTATGATCCGGGTGTATGTTCGGGTCGTGACACATGTTGAGACTCTTGGCATGCAATCAATGAATTCCTGTTTAGAGCTCCGAGGTAGCGACCCTCATCATGATTCATGGAGTGAGGAGATGAGTCATGGGGTTTCCCTGTCATGAGTAGTAGCCTGAAAGTCAAGACTCCAGGGGATGAGAGACATGACGACTCGTTGGGTCAAGTAACGACTCGTCCTAAGGAGTAATCGAGTGGAATCTAGAAAGAAATGCAAGTTGAGGCAGTGGTGACGACGAGAGAGTAGGATGAGTCATTGTGTCAGGTAATGAATTGTCATGTCAGTCGTGGGAAGGAAGAGTAGGATTTTATGCTTCAGTGGTAATGGAAGGATCACGAGTGGTTAATCAGCTAATGAATCGTGAAGTCAGTCTTTGGCAGTTAGAGGAATTTCTATGAAAAATTGCCAGTGCACCACGAGTCGTTGTCAACCACACAACTCGTGGAGTGCCTCATGGGGACTGACAGTATGGACTTTCCTTTGAATTTCCATGGGTGTTTTCATATAATTCTATGCTTCTAACTCCTATACTATTTCGTTTTGAGTACCATATAGTACATTTTAAAGTGTTCCTCAGCCTAAACCCTCATTCCATCAAAAGACACTCTCAAACTCTTCTTCTTCTTCTCATTCAAGGCTCAAGGATCATCTAGGATTTCTTATCAAAGTTTGCAAGCTTCAAGTTCAGTAAGGGAGCCTTCTAATCAGGTATGTGGGACTTCAATCCTTGTGTCCCAATTTTATACTGAAAGCCTAATCCCTAGATTTCTAGAAAGCATGTTCTATGGTTTCAATTTTTGATGATTTCTTTTATACCTTCTATGAACTCTAAGACCCATCATGATTAATAGTCGTGTATACTTATGAAATTACTTTCTAGTTCTCGATTTATGCTCATGATATGTGGATATCATGATTGTAGAATTTTCACCATGATTTAGCATAAATTTTGATATGGGGTTCATTTAATATTCATATGCTTTTACCACGAACTAATTACATATGTTTAAAGAATGAACCGGTCATATGGGTTTCTGTACATCTAAAATATATGATTTAATAGATATTTAAGGTATGATCAGAACTTATGGGCTTGGGTGGATTTGAAACATGTATATGCCTTCACTATTATACGGGTATATGTTAAACTATGACTTGGACCTATATATCCTACATGAATCTAAGATTTTCGTCATATGTTATGAACTCGTGATTTCAATATTGTGGATATGTGCAAAGTATGATATGATCTTATAGATGTTTCATGAATGTAGAATGTACGATTTAAACTCTAATTTCAGGACTATGAAGATATGAATTGTGATGATAAAGTATAATGATGATCTTTTAGACCTATGGGCTTGTTGATAGTAGAAAGTATCCTTGATCAGACTCAAAATGAATTTAGTATGATGTAATTAGTTGAACGCTTATGTCTTTGATTAGCTTAAGTAACTTAGACTAGACAAATGATGTCAGACTAGTGTCCTCCGTGTCGTCTATGTTCTAGTATAGTCGGGACTCTCATTAGCATAGAATATTTCCGTTAGTCAGGGACTTTCCATAGCCGATAATGTTTCCCTTAGTCAGTTAGGGACTCTCCACAGCCGAGAATGTTTCCCTTAGTCAGTCAGGGACTCTTGCTAGCAGAGAATGTTTCCCTTAGTGAGTCAGGGACTCTCCTAGCCAAGAATGTTTCCTTAGTAAGCCAGGGACTCTCCATAGCTGAGAATGTTTCCCTTAGTCATTCAGGGACTCTCATTGGCATAGAATTTTTCCTTAGTTCAGCCCAGTACACTCATTAGTAGAGAATGTCTCCTCTAATCTACGATATAAGTTCAGCTCAGCTTCTCATGGTTTCAGACTTCAGTTTAAATTAGTCTTAGCAGAATTCAGTCTCAGTTATCAACAGATAGTCAGAATAGTGTATGATATCAATTACAACTTCATTATTCATCATATGTAAAGTACATGACCCTTATGCATCAGTTTGATTATACTTCAGTAAATATTTTCAAATAAAAGCTTCATGTCAATATATATGTATCTCAGAGAGGGTTGGTGTATTCCAGTTAGTTATAAGTCAATGTATTTATTTTACTTCCTTCTTTTATAATTGCATCTTTAGTTTATTTACGCTTCCCGCATACTAAGTACATTTTCAAGTACTGACCACATACTTTATGTGCTATATCATTTCACGATATATATTTAGGTTTCCAAACTCATCCACATAGTTAGATATGCTCCATTTCTATCTAAGCTGCGTGTGGTGAGTCCTTATATCTCTAGGGCGCGATCTATGTTTTCTATTTCATTTATGTTTCAATTTTTAGACTTTAGGAGTTAGCTGGGGCTTGTCCCAGCAACTCATCAGCATAGTAGAGTCTTTCAGACTTGTATAGACGAATTCATCTTTGTATCAGAGTTTTTATGAGATTTGTAATTTTGGATTTTAAAATTTTGATTCTTTCAGTTAGCTTCGGCTCAGTTTTCATTTTGTTAGTTGTTGTCTTGCTAATGTTATGCTATGATCATGCCATGGTTCAACTTGGTGCCTCTCGGAGTTCCTTGTCTCGTGTCTTGATCCAGCCCTATGTTCGGGTCGTGAAAAACTTGGTATGAGAGCCATAGGTTTAGAGTGTCATAGGGTGTCAAAGCAGCATTAAGTAGAGTTTTTTTCATGGGTGTGAAGCACGCCACACTTATGAAGAAGAAACTGTGATTCATTTTAGGAATGTTTCCTTTTCTTCATGATTCTTATCATGCGTAGAGTATTACACTCTAATAGTTCCTCTCCTGACTCGTGCTTTACGCACTCGCATATCATGCCTCGCAAGCGAGTGAATGGAAGTAGAAATGGTAATGGGCACCAGTAAGCCCCCCAGCCCCAACGAAAAGGACGACCATGTTACTCATGTCGAGTTCAGGGATGCCTTTCACATGCTGGTGCAGGCCATGACCACCAAGATTAATCAGCAGACAATGGCTCATGTTCCCCAAAATGAGAACGTAGCGGCGGCTAGGGTAAGAGACTTCCTCCGGATGAACCCACCCGAATTCTTGGGGTCAAAGGTGGATGAGGACCCATATGTTCTTAGAGGAGATCCAGAAGTTCACCTAATTATTGGGGTGACGGGAATGGAAAGTGTAGACTTAGCCTCCTACCAGCTGAAATGAGTCGCTCACATATGGTTTTGTCAGTGGAAAGACAGTCGGGGAATTGGAGAAGCCCCCATAAGTTGGGATGACTTTATGACTGCATTTCTGGATAGGTTTTTCCCTAGGGACTTGAGGGAGGAAAAGGAGGCAGAGCTCATCAACTTGAGCCAGCACAACATGACTGTCTAGGAGTATGCATTAGATACCCGGTTGTCCAATTATGCACCAGAGATGGTAGCCGACTAGAGAGCTTGTATGAGATAGTTCGTGAATGGAGTGTCAGAATCCTTGATTAAAGAGTGCAGGACCGCCATTTTGCACAAGGACTTAGACTTTCCACGTTTGGTGATATTCGTCCAGCAAATAGAGGTGGAACAGGAGAAGGAAAAAGAGAGAGAGTCCAAGAGGGCTAGGATAGGAGATTCATAGTTCTCCCCTCAAAGGCCAAGTGGTGGATACCACTCATGCTCCCAGCAGAGATCATCATCCCCAACACCTTTGACAGTCAGTGTTCCGTACAGACCCAGGTTAAGGGAGATTACCTATCAAGCTTGTAAGAGCTGTGGGAAGCACCATTTGGGAGAATGCATAATTGGCTTAGATGCTTGTTTTTGGTGCAGCAAGTTGGTTCATAAGAACCAAGATTGTACAACAGCTAAGCGGGGCGGGAGTAAATCCCCAACCACCTCTTCAGTAACTCATGTGAACCACCCATTCCAATAGGGTGCATCATCTAGTGTAGGTGGCGGGCAGCGTCAAAACCACTCCTACGCCTTGGCAGCATATCAGGATAAGGACAAGTCGCCAGAAGTAGTCGCAGGTATGTTATGAATTTCTTGCGTTACTCTTTTCACATTGCTAGCCCCAGAACCCCAGTATTGAATAAGGAGCTCTTGTGATGTTTGTTGAGAAGAGATTGTCAATATATCGCATGAATAGCTGTGAGTATGAGGTGTGTAGTGAATGTTAAAGGTTGAGGAAACGTGAAGAGTTAGCAGTGTAACCCCAACCTTAAGTAATATTCAGGAGCCTTAGAATGATGGCTTAAAGTTAAGGGGGAGATAGTAAGTATGTGAGACAAGTTGAATCTTGAGTATGATAGTAGGGGAGTTCCAACCCTAACAGTTATGATATGTCAATCCCTTCAGGTTCATATAATTCTTCTTGTATTTTAGTTGAAGCTATGATCTACCCATTCTTATGTTAAGACTTCCAGAATTTCTAGATAACCGCTTCAGACAACGATGCTAGTCTTACCCTACGAATCTGTAAGGCTTATCTTCATGTTATAAACCAGTTGTGTATGTTAACTCATGCCTTCTGGTAGGTTCAGCTCGAACTCAGTCTTTAGGAGTTTCTTTAGTAGCCCAGTAGATGAGGGTGTCTCATGTGTGTGCTCAATTTTAGATGTTATGAATTATTTGTGCTCATGAGTCCCTTACTTTCGGTTAGGTAAGACATCATGAATTCTAGATTAATATCATAAAACGATTTAAGAATGATGGCTCAGTCCATGTCACCTCAGTCCTAGTTAGAGGGAAAGAATCCTTCTCAGTGTTCTATCTAGTTCCATGTTAGTTTCATGTCTTTCAGTCCCTCTCACACCTTAGCATGAATGTATAATTTAGATATTTAGTTCGGATATGTAAGATCAGCCCGGAGTTAGATAATCCATCAGTTTTAGTTATAAATGTTCAGTATTTGGGATATGAGTTCTTTCCCCAATTTTTCAGCATGTTTATCCAACATTCGAGGACAAATGTTCCCAAGGGAGAGATATTGTAACACCCCAAAAGTTTCTAAGATAAATCCCCAGACTTAAAATAAGATATTAATAGGGAAGTGGAAATTTGTCCTTAGAACGAGTCGTAGTACGACTCGTTGTATGACTCCATGAGTCATGGTGATACCTGTGGCATGTAGTCAATAAAGTCCTGTTCAGAGCTCCGAGGTAACGACCCATGTCATGACTCGTGGAGTGAGGAGAAGAGTTATGGGGCTTCCCTATTGTGAGTAGCAGCCTAAAAGTCAAAACTCTAGGGGACGAGAGATATGAAGTCTCATTGGGTCAACTAACGAGTAATCTTGAGGAGTTGTCGAGTGGAATCCAGAAAGAAATGAAAGTTGAGGCAGTGGTGACGATGAGAGAGTAGGAAGAGTCATTGTGTCAGGTAACGACTTCTCATGTCAGTCATGGAAAGGAAGAGCAGGATTTTGGGCTTAGTGGTAACAGAAGGAGTCACGAGTTATTAAGTCAGTTAATGACTCGTAAATTCAATTGTCGGCAACTAGAGGAATTTTTTATAAAAATTTCCAGTGCACTCCACGACTTGGCACCACAAGTCATTGTAAACCCCATGACTCGTGGAGTGCCTTATGGGGACTGGCAATATGGACTTTCCTATGAATTTCCAAGGGTGTTTTCGTAAAATCGTATGCTTCTAACTCTTAAGCCTAAACCCTCATTCCATCAAAAGACACTCAAGACTCAAGGATCATCTAGCGTTTCTCATCAAGGGCTGCAAGCTTCAAGTTCAGTAAGGGAGCCTTCTAATCAGGTATATGGGAGTTCAACAAGGATCTCCTTTCATCCTTGTGTCCCAACTTTTATACTAAAACCCAAATCCCTATATTTCTAGAAAAGCATGTTCTAGGGTTTCAATTTATGGATGATTTCTTCTATGCCTTCTATGAATTCTAAGACCTATCATGATTAATAGTCGTGTTTACTTATGAAATTACTTTATAGTTCTTGATTTTTTCTCATGATATTTGGATAGCATGATTGTAGAATTTTCACTATGATTTAGCATAAATTTTGAAATGGGGTTCATTCAATATTTGCATGTGATGTCGCCCAAATTACACCTTGCAATTGAGATATAAGCGGTCGATTATCAAATATAGAACCCAACAAAGGTTGAGGTCGATCCCACAAAGAAATATGATAAGAACTTAAGTTAATGCGAATAACTATTACTATTGATTTACTTATTTCCAAAGGGGGAAAATGTAGAATAATAAACAAAGTATAATTGCTGAATGTTGAAATCAAATTTGGTTTTTATTCAATTAACGATTTGACTACGATTTTGTTCCCCAAGATTTCATAACCACAAGGCTATTACACTAGTGATCTATTCTGGTGTTCAACATGCAATATTGGTAAGTTAAGTTCACCTAAATTGTTGGTCCCCAATCTAGATGATTTTCACCATGCAACTTGGTCTGTATATGGGTGAAGATTAGTTGACCCTAACCCTTAATATCGATTAGCTATCCCCGAATAAGTTCAAGCTATTAGATGAGGGTTAATAGCATCAAATCTCCGTTGTTAATCCCTTTTCCCATTCTTTACCTCCTTGGTCAGGTAAGTATGAATAAGGCAAGTCCTAACATTTGCAATCATCAAGAATCAATTAAGACGAAGGGAAAAACAATACATGCATAAAACCCCATTCAATAATCACTAAGTGTTTTTACCTATGTGTGTTAATTTATCTTGGTTTCCACAAACCTAGTTTATGGGTTTAGCTACTCATACTTTTATCATCGCAATCACAAAATACTGAATATATCATAATTGCAACTTACAAATTATTGTAGAATAAAAACCACGTTGATTGAATAACAACTTCGATATCATAATTGCAACTTACAAATTATTGTAGAATAAAAACCACGTAGATTGAATCACAACTCCACAATAGATGAGTAAAACTTCAATGTTTCTTTTGTTTCTTAAATCAAGAAAATTTGTATGAAAATCCTCTAACAATTCATTCTCTAACTGTTAATAAATTCGTCTCTCTATCGTATGAAAATCCTTCAAGAACCGTCTCTTAAAAATAAACCTAAATTGGGTATTTATAATTCTAAGAAATCCTTTTCCTAAATAAAACTAGAAACCAGGTCGGAAGTGGCAACGGGCTAGGTGATCGGTTGTTTGGCCTTCTAACGAGTAGTTCCTTCCTTACATTATTTGTCGTCAGAATCGCACTCAGTTGTGGCAACAAGTACCCTAATGACTCTTCGTGCCTAAGCACGAGTCGTTAGGTCTCTCGTGGCATAGTTCCTCA
Source organism: Datura stramonium (assembly GCA_018107945.1). NCBI lineage: Eukaryota > Viridiplantae > Streptophyta > Magnoliopsida > Solanales > Solanaceae > Datura > Datura stramonium. The sequence continues at coordinate 11,542 of JACEIK010016151.1, forward strand.
GAAACTCCAGTGCATTCCACGGATGGTTCCAATAGCCAGTCAACGAGTTGTTCCATTTCATGACGACTCATTATGTCTGTCGTCAACTTCAGTTGCCACTTTGTTGAAATTTTCTCTCTGAATCCTAATGATTGACCTCACGACTCGTTACCAGGTGTAACGAGTAGTTCCTCCAACTCGTCAAGTGCACTGTTTTGTATCTTCCAAACTCCATCTTTTTCCCACACGTTAAGCAATGGTTCATGCCTCCTTCCAACAACTTGTTAAGTTACTGGCAGTCACCTTTCGGTTATTTTTAGCATTAATTTGATCAAATTCACTTCCAAACCTGTTTTCCTACATATTAAGCACAAAACACATCATACCCATATAAACATACCTGGAATGTGCATAATTTCTTGGTTTTAAGCATCGAAAGTGCCGTAAAATCACGGCACGTCAACACCCTCAAGTTAGAACTTTTGCATGTCCTCAGGCAAAAATAAAATAAAACAAAACAAACAAACCTAATTCGACGCTTCAATCGAAAGAACTCTAGGAAACTCACGGCATTCACAATTTCATATCAAANCCCCCATCTTATCAAATCAAATCACTATGCATATGAAAAATTTTCAACTATAACACAGAGGAATCAAAACATGGAAAAATACTGTCTCCTGCAACCATGCACATAAATCTATAACACTGCCCCAGACAATTTGCAGACGATGTTGTTGAACAAATGCTCTCACCTCAAAGAAGTCCCACACTCACACATGTGTATATGATTAACTCAATATATTTCTCTTGGCACTAGGTAAGATCCACTCACTCTCACGAAGAAATTTGAACTGTGTGCATACAATACCATAGGCTCCTTTACTTTCAATACCTTGATTTTCGGACAAGTAGCTAGGATAACTATAGGATTTTATAGGTTTGTAACACAAGCTCGGACTTGGATATGGTACATATGGATTTAGTAGCTCAACCCTCCTTGGCACTACGCCTTTTGACTCCACTTTTCACCTTTATTTGTATTTTCTCCCTTTTTCCCTTTTTCTGCCTTTCCTTTTCTTTGCTTTAGACACTACGGATGTGGTTTATTTTTATTCAACACTCACTGATGTTACACATTATTTCTCTTTTCTTTTCTTACTTTCTGACAATAATTTTAATTTTTATGCATACCGCACCCGCTCTTTTTCTTTTTCATTACCCAACTTTCTTTCCATCCGACTCTTCTTAATCACCCCTACAATAGCCACCCTCAACTTAGGCGATTTGCCTGAGTTGAGGTTCATAATGCCCGAGGATGGACCAGGGCCAAAACAAGTTCATTCATAATAAAATCAGGTAGGTGAATTGGTTAAAACGAAAAGAAAGGTCAATTTAAGCTCAAACATTTGGATCAAGGGATTTTTATTAACTTTTTGTAGGTCTTTTAAGCTAAAGTGGACTTATAGATCAAAAACGGCCTATGATCCTTTCCTAGTTTCTTATCCTCTATCTTGGTACAACTTATCAAGAAAGGTCTAGATTGACACACACAACCGAATTCAGCTATTAAACCTCACTTCAAACATATCACAGGTCAATATCATCACTTCCACCAATTTCTAGTTCAGCTACAACCATAGCATGATAAACAAGTTCACAGTTTCAATGCCATGCAAAGATTCACAGAGGTCATACTTGTCAACTTTCACATACACATATACAAATTTTTTGGAGGGGTATCAAATTATCAAATAACGGTTATTTTCAATAATTTTAGCTGTTGAGTAATTTCAGTTTTCCTACTTTCTTCTAACTGACACAAAAAACACAAATAAAAATCCTAAACATGTCGGTTCTACTAGATGAGGAACACTTGAGGGAAAAGATATCCAGCAAGAAAAACCCTTGGGTTATGTTCAGCAAAAAGAATGCACAGGTATCACTCCCCACCCACATCAAGAAAGCATGTGTCGTCCTCAACGCATCTATATACCCAAAAAAACTAAGGAAATAGGGAACATACCTGTGCGACCTAGATGTCAGCTACCTGGTCGGTGGAGGGTGTAGATACGTCTCCAATGTCATCTCCAATATTACCAGCTTGAACCGGTGCATTCTCACACTCTACAAAGCTTGTGCCTTCTCCATGAACTCTCGCTGCCTCAGTCTCAGCTCTCTGTCGAGCCTCCTCTATTGATTCGTGCAGCGCTATATCCATCTCACTCTGCTCACATTTTTTATGAAGGAGCAGAGAAGCATCATCATCAAGACTTGCCTCCTCATGAGGCCTCTTCCCCTTATCCTGTGCCACCGGCTCCTCCGTGATAAAATAAAAAATAGGTGGCAATTCTTCTCCAAACTCCTCCTCTTTCATGGGAGTACCATCGGGATAACTCTGGCACCTATAAATGTGCAAGGCGCTCATCCATCCCCCTCTCATAAGCATCCATTCGCCCATGCAATGAACTGGATAGTGTCTCCAACTCCTTTGACACCCACGACTTAACCTGCTCTATCAAGACTTTGACCTGTAGATCCTTGTGTGCCTGTTACTTCTCCGCCTTAGCTAGCCGCCTAGCCGTATCAACCAAAACCTCCTGTGAAACCATTACTAGACCGGCTGTGGTGGCTCGTGGAGGCGCAACTGGTGGTCTCGAGGCTGCTGCAGTAGATGAAGATTTAGGAACGTCGGCAGGTGTGGAGGTATCCGCTGCATCTGTAGCCTCATCCTGGCTACCTATCTCTCTACCCTCCATAGGCTTAGCTGCCAACTCAGCGAACTGCGCTGCATCAGTCTGCATTCCGCTGCCAAATGCCTCTGCTAATATTGTCGCTCCCGTAGATACAGTTGCCTAAGTCCTCGCCCTCAGTACCGGGTTTTTATCATCTAGAATAAACCCGATATCAGTAATCTTTTGGACCACCAATCTCTGGTCCACTAATGGAAATATTGTCCCATTTGACTCCTGACAGAGTGTGTCAATCAAACATGGAAACAGGATGGTAGTGTTGTCATTTATTTCCCACTCTCTAATCTCCTCTGCAATATATAGCGGGAAGTTTATGGCATACCCCTCAATTATGCTAGCTACCAAAGCTACTCTGTCAGGTGAAAGTATATTGTCATTGCTAGTTCGTACCAGCCTGTGCCGCACAAGTGACCACCAAAACTTTGCCTGAAAATTCAATGTGGCCTTCTTTATCTGCGACTCTGTACCATGCAACCATTCTACCAGTGGACCTCTTGTAGAAATAATCCTGGACAACAAAGTGTACTGCTGGATGCACTCCTGGCTATTAAACATCTTTGTTTTGACCTTCTTCAGCTTAGACAGCCTGTGATCAAATTCTTCTGCGTTCAACGGAGCTTAATAATCCGGCCTGTACAGCATTCTGGAGATCGTCCGCTTAGAAATATCAACTGGGGTCTCTCTCACTATCACCTGAGTTAATGCAGGCCTCTTCTTCCAATCCTGGCCCCCTAATACCAACCGCTGCAAGGTGGCTGCATATGTTGCATAGAATTCTCAAACCAGACATGGGCTATAGCTTCATGAAGGCTCGGTCAACCACTCGAACTTGTATTTATCAAACACTTCTTGTAGCTTTGGGAGATCTTTAAGCCCTGTGGTTACCAACCTTGGCTCCTCATATATGCACCTCTTCGAATTGCCTTTTTCATTAGGAGCAATATCTCAATTGTATATAGCCCGCATGCCATGGACACACCATCTCCATACATTTCTCGTTTGCTCATTTGATGTGTCCGAGGTCTCCGTCAGCTCATTATCAGAATCCCCTCGCTGGGCATGTGATTTATCAACTCTCTCAGTGTTTTGCCCAGCTGTGGGAGCCTCAGGAACAAGTGCAAAAGCAGCCCTAGCACTCTCATCAGTGCGGCTGGGCGGATCTCTTGGAAGTGGAGAGGGAGTATCAACCAGGGCTGTTGGATTTGAACTTTGTTGAGCCCTATTCCTGGTAGATCTCCTCACTAGCTTCTCCTTCACTACTTCATATTCCTCCTCAGAGCCACTCGACTGTTCAGAGGATGATGGATCATCACGCAGCCTATGGTATGAGGGTTGACTGCGCTCAGGATCTTGCTTCTTTGTTGGACCCTTCTTTGGTGTACCTCTGGGAACCATTGTACATGTGGAAACAATGTTAGTGTACAAGATGAGATGAAATAAAAATTATTTTTGGATTGGTGCCCAGTGTTCCTGATGGGTGACAATACGAGTCGTTGCCACTGGCAACGATTCGTGAAGTCACTCGTTACCCAGGATGAACATTTTTTAAGTAGGTCCAGTGTACTTGACAACTGGTTCCAACTAGTCATAACCAATGGCAACAAGTCGTTAGGTCACTCCTTAAGTACACTACCTCATCAGTTTAATTTTCTCACTCAGGACGAGCTACATAATGAGTCATTTGGTGATCCAATGACTCGTGATGTGGTTCGTGCTCAAGAGTTCATGTTCATATTCCTCCTCTTTCCAGTTTCAATCCCACAAACACAAAACTCAATCTAAAATCACCTCCAAGTGAATATATGATCGAAAATAATTATATAACTCTTCCTAGGGTTTATTTACATCACGAGGCACATATAAACACCATATTAATCGAACTAAATTCAAGCTCATTCACATATGGGTCTTCAAAATTTCTTAATTAGTTTCAGTGATATTCTAGATTTAAATGGGGAAAGAGTACTCACAATATTCTTTATTAGAGATGGAGTGTGCAATCAGTTGTGTGCTTGAGTGACTGGGCGTGCAATGGTGAAAAACTTGTCGATGAGTTTGGAGTGAAGAAGAAGAAGTAGAGAAGAGGGAAATTTGAAGTTTTGTTTCT
>JACEIK010016157.1:0-16345 GCA_018107945.1 Datura stramonium
CCTTCAATTAAACCACGAAATCTTGAATAACAAGTAGCAAGAACAAGATGAATTCAAGAAAAGGTTGATCACAAGGTTGAACCAACTCAATTCTATCTCTAAATGATATCAAATTCGCTTACTACAATGTTTTCCTCCTAGAATTAAGTCTATTTGTCCTCTCTCTATAAAAAATAAACATAAAAAGTATTTATAGAGACACGAGAATCCTTTTCCTAAACTAACAGGACTGCTTTCCATATCTGGTGTCGACCTCATCACGAGTCCACCTACGACTCATCGGGGCTTCTCACGGATCGTGACATCAACTCGTGGCTTGGAATGTTGGATGAATTTTGGCTAAGTGTTGGGTGAAGGTACAATTAATACCAACTTGCTACGACTTGAACATTGACACCCGTGGCTTGATCCTGAACTTTTGAACCTTTTTCTGAACTTCACTATGACCGGTATGGTATGACTCGTACCTTCATCTCACGAGTCGTAGGTGCTCTCGTACTGAGAATCAGCCTTCAGTGTAATTATTCTGGATTTCGTCACGACTGGCTTACCACGAATCGTACAATCATGGTACGATCCGTACAAGTCTCATAAATTCAGTCTTCCAGGTTATCTTTCAGCTTCTCATTAAATCCCTCAGTATGACTCGTAGGTCCATCCTACGGATCATACCGTGGTCTGCACTTTTTGCACCCTTTTTCCACACTTTTAGCTTCCTTTTGCAATTTATTATTCCAACACCCATTTAACCTGAAATCAAAGGAAAAGTGCCTCATATCCACATAAATACACCTAAGTCCATGCTATTTTCTTAGTTTTGAGCGTCAATAGTGATGTAAATTCACAGCACATCAGCCCCATGTGTGCTTAAATTGCAAAATTTTACCGATGATAGATGGAGTAACGTCCTTCTTAAGGGTAAATTGTCGCTTTTACTTTCTGTGTCGTTGCTACGTCGAGTGGGTGAGTTTTGAATCTGAGTGGTTTGCCATTTCACTAAGTCTGGGAGGAATTTCATTGCCAGGCCTCCCCCAGTGAACCACCGATCAGGCCCGATGAAACGCCAGATGGAACACAGGTCGGGGTTCAAGGCTTCAGGCCACTACCCTAGACCTGCATTAGAGAAGTGTTCCGCGATTCGAGACCAGAAAAACACCGATGTGTCGCCAAATGACCTTAGTATTCCTAGTGTTCTGTTATGGTCCGGTGGCCAACCGGCGGTTTGCGGATCTTCATCTGCGTTTCGTCGGTGTCTCGCCGGCACTACCAGTGCTTCACATATCTGAAATTCTACTTGTTTGTCATCCAATTGTTATAATTACTTTCCTTAGTTTAGGATAGATGTTAGTTTTTATTATTTTTTATTTTATTTTATTTTCTCTAAAACAAAAATACAAAAGGAAAGTATGGTAGTTTGGCACTAACATATTTTTTGCAGAATATGACTTCATCCAGAAACCCAAGCAAGGGCAAGGCCCTAGCCTTCTCTTCCACCAAAGAAAATGGGAAAACAAAGGCATCTGCAACACCCACCAACTCCAGAGAGGCCATAATATTCTGCGTCCCCAACATGAAGGGTCATTACGCTATTTGCAAGGGCCGATCAATCACTATGGAGAAGAGGTTTGACTTGGTGGAGCTGCGAGGTGAACTCTACAACATCACGGCTCAGTTCAATCACCACCAATGGCATACTTTTACCAATCCACTCCCAGATTACAACTCCAGCCTCGTTCCAAAATTTTATGCCTCTTTCCAAGACAGTCAGGAGAGTATGACTCACAGGGGTAAGGTGGACGAATTTCCCTGCCTACCTTCAGTTTGGGTGCCAGGTGTGAAGGTTGACATCACTCCAGTGACTATTAATTCTTATTCTGGGAGGATGAGCTTGACACTGGCTCTGAACATACAACCCGAGTTACTGATAAGAAGAATCAGTTTAGCTGGATAGCTCCAGTTATTGTTGCATACACACCCTTCTAGGTTACCATGGGCATCGATATTTCTCTCCATGATCTTAAGTTTGAGGCCAAGTTGTGGTTGGACTACATTTGTGGCTGCATCATACCTTCAAAGAATGAGTAGCGGGTTAGTTCGGAAGGAGCTATCCTCATCGGTTGCATCATGAGAGGGGTCCCCATAAATTTTGGGAAAAATATGGTTATTAAAATGAAGAGAAAAGCTAGGAAATCTGGCACCTCAATGTCTTATTGTAACACCCCAGAAACTCAAAATCCAATTCCGGGGTATAAAGCAGGAAATCTAGAAAACTGTAGAAAGGTTGCAGGACAGCCCACCTGACAAGTCGTCAAGTAACCTCACGACTTGTTAAGTGAGCCATGAGAAGAAGGCTGGTTAATGTAAAGGAGGGAGGCAGTGTACCCGACGAGGGAAGTGAAGAGTCGTTGTCAGTTAAGTCACTCGTGGTCCGGCCTGAGTTGGGAATATTTTAGTTGACCAGTGTACTCGACGAGTGGGTGAAATAAGTCGTCACCTGTGGCAATGACTTGTTAAGTGACTCGTTATGGGACTTAGCATAAAATCTCCAAAATGAGACAGTGTGGTCCACGACTGGTGACCACGAGTCGTGGTCATAGAGAACGACTCATTGGGTCCCTCGTGCTGATCTACAAAGGATCCCAGGCAATGTACCTGACGGGAGTGACCACGAGTCGTGGTTAGTCACCATGGCTCGTTAGGTCACCCGTTAGGGGCACCTGGAAGTTTTTCCCAACGAACTTCTAAGGACTATTTAGTAATTTCCTATTCACCTAAGCTTTAAACTACATCATTTTGGACCTAATTTCAGACTTATTAGAGGGTTTTGATGGTTCCTCCCCTCATTCTCACGTTAAACCTCAGAGAAATATTGTAGAATCTCTCTTAGAGTATTTCAGAGCAAGGGCTAGGGCTAAACTTTTCTCTTTGATTCTCAAGAAAATTCTCCAAGTTTCTTCACCATGTATGTGGGGTTTTAGCAATGGGATTGTTCTTCCCTTGTGTCCCCAAAAATCCTCCTCAATTTCTTCTATCAGTTTTAAGCCCTGAGCTTTCGAATATGAAGAGTATTCATGTTTATTTTTGTTGATTTCACTTAAAATGATGTTCATGTATACTGTTGATATGATCCCTATAAATTTTTTATCAAATTGTCGGTGTTCGTACAAAAAGTGAATTTAAGCCCTAATTTCTCGAGTAATGATTTTACTTGTTAAATTTCCTCTAGTGAATGAAGAATGATTTGGGATGAATTCCTAGAATTTCTTGCTATACGTATATGTTGGGTAAATATCTCATGAATCAGAATTACTTTGGTTTGTTGAATGAGATTGCTATAATTCTTGAATTTCTCTATATTATGAAATTCCCATATTGTTGGGATAAGTTGAATTCTCCATTAGCTGCTAGTAGTACAAACCAGTTAGAACTAGAATCTCTCCAGAATCATATCAGTTTAGTCTCAGTCAGAATGCTAGAATCCTCGGTGATATTCAGAAAATTGTCAAGTGATTAGTTTGACTTCAGTCTTATTTCAAGGTGTCAGTGGTGCCTCTCAGTTATCAGAACCAGACTCAAATTTATAGTTTTTGGTCCATTAGGCAGTCATGAGATTCTAGTATATAGCTCTGACCAGCCCTAGGACCCCAGTTCAGTTACAACTTGTTCTTAGACGGTCATGACGTTTCCAGATAAGCAGCTCTGACCAGTCTAAAACCCAGTTTCAGAATCTGGTCCGATAAGATTCTCAGGGTACATGCAGTTATACGTCCCTGACTAGTCTTGGACCCCAGTTTTAAGCTATCATCTTAGTAGTTTGGTTTAGGTTTTCCAGTGGGAGTAGAACTTAGCACCGAGGGGGCCGGGGTTCCAGCGCATCCAGGTTCCCAAAACTACGTTGCCAGCGTAGTTTATAGTATTACTTGGCCTGATTGGCCCCAGACTTTTGTGATCACTCAGTTCAGGCCTTTATACCCCTGGCAAGGTATATTGGGTCCTACCGGTGGGGTGTATACATCGAACTCAACGTCTAGCTCACATGGCTAAATGTCGGTTATAGACTCTCCCACTAGTCAGTCCAGTCCCGTTTCAAAATTAGTAGCTCAGTTCAGTTCTAATCCTCAGTTTAACTCGGTCAGTATAGTATCTCAGAATCAGTGTTTCAGACATAAGGCACGTCCTTGACCATCAGACCGAGTCATCTCGGCCATTTCAAATTATATCAGTGGTTCAGTTCAGCTTACCTGTTGGCCATTGTGTGTCATTTCAGCTCAGACTTTATTTTCGGTTATGTTTCTCCCACTTACTCAGTACATTCAAAGTACTGAAGCATATTTTTATTCTGTATCATTTCATGATACAGTTGCAGGTTCTCAGACCCAGCACCGTTAGTTGCCGCAATTTAGATTCTTCATTGCAGCAGTTGAAGTGTGAGTCCTCATCATCCGAGGGCACTATTTTCCTTCTTTAGTCATGTATCAGTTTCAGTTAGACTTAGAGTTAGCTGGGGGCTTGTCCCAGCAACTTCTCTATTAGATGGCTTTCAGACAGACATGATTTTCAGATTTATCAGTATTATCCTATTGTTTGAACTTTATGTTTTCAGACTTGCCTCTCATGAATATTTTATGACATTATTTCAAAGTTTCGATGTGTATGTTTACTCAGAATGCTAGTAGCTGATAGACCAGGGGTTTACTTGGGGTCACTTGTGGCTTCAAGTACCGTGTTACACCCAGGGTGTAGGCTCGGGGCATGACAAACTTGGTATCAAAGCCCTAGGTTTAGAGTATCCTCAGAATGTCTGAAAGCCGCATCGAGTAGAGTCCTTTTCATGGGTGTGCAGCGCCACACTTATGACGAGGAGGCTATGAGATGTTATTAGGAAAATTCCCTTTTGTTCATATTCTTTATCGTGCATTAAAGTCCAAATTCCATAAATGCCCTTCTAATTCGTGCTCTGTTCCATTTCAGTGAACCATGCCCCCCAGACGTGGTAATGGAAGAAGGGCTGCTAATGTCAACAAACCTACCCCATCAGCTCCGGCAGCACCTCAGGATGAATCCATATCCACCGCCGAATTTAGGGCGTCCATTCAATTGCTAGATCAAATAGTCACCAACCAGGTGAACCAACAAGAGGTTCCAGTAGCCACAAATGGGTCTGCAGCTGTTGCTCGGGTGCTGGATTTTACCCGGATTAACCCTCCAAATTTTCATGGAGTGAAGGTGGGAGAGGAACCACACGGGTTTATAGATGAAATTAGAAAAATTACCCGTATTATGGGTGTCAGCTCCTTCGAGAGTGATGACCTGGCTGCCTATCAGCTTAAAGGGGTAGCCCAGATTTGGTATGAGCAGTGGAAGGAGGGGCGGCCAGTGGGAGCAGGACCGATGGAGTGGGAGGAGTTCCACATAGCTTTCCTGGATAGGTTTTTCCCTCGGGAGCTGAGGGAGGCTAAGATGGCAAAGTTTATTAACCTACGGCAGGGCAATCGGATAGTGGAGGAGTATGCTCTGAAGTTTACTAGACTATCAAAGTACGCTCCAGAGATGGTGGCCGAGCCAAGGGCTCGTATGCTGAAATTCGTTAATAAAGTATCTAATCTGGTCCTCAAGGAGTGTAGGACCGCGATGCCAATCAAGGACATGGACCTCTCTAGCTTAATTGTTTATGCCCAGCAGATTGAGGCAGAGAAGATGAAGATATGGAGCGTAAGAACAAGCAGGCAATAACTGGTTATTCAAACTATGGCCATCAGAAATATGGATGTAGTTGCCGCCCACAACAGCAACAACAGCAGCAACAACAACAGAGAGCCCTAGGACACAGCTCAACCAGTGCACCAACCTTTAGGTCCCGCCAGGATTGGAGGGGCGGAACATCTGGCTCTCAGCCACAGAGTTTCAGTGCCAGCAACAAGTATCTAGCTTGTCCCAAGTGTGGTAGGAATCATCGAGGAGAATGCCTTCAGGGACGAGAGGGCTGCTTTGGGTGTGGACAGCTTGGACACAGGCTTAGGGAGTTCCCGTCAGCGGGGCGAGGGATATCACAATTTAACACATTATTAGCTCCAACAGGTCGACCATCCCAGCAGGTACAGATGGCGGTCAGCGCCAGAATCGTTTCTATGCTCTATCTTCTCGTCAGGATCAGGAAAGCTCACCTGACGTAGTTACTGGTATGTTATGTCTCTTCCATCTAGACATATATGCCCTCTTAGATCCTAGAGCTACTCTTTCGTTCGTAACTCAATATATAGCAGTTCAGCTCAGTATAAGTCCAGAGGTTCTCTTAGAACCATTTTCAGTCTCTACCCCAGTTGGCAAGTCAGTTAGAGCCAGTCGGGTGTATAAAAATTGCCTAGTTTCCATCCTGAACAAAGTAATTCCAGCTGATCTCATAGAGATAGACATGGTCGACTTCGATATTATTCTCGGCATGGATTGGTTACACTCCTGCTATGCATCAGTTGATTGCAAAACTAGAGTTGTCAAATTCCAGTTTCCTAATGAGCCAGTTTTAGAATGGTCGGGCAGCAGTTCAGTGCCTAAGGGTAGGTTTATTTCCTACCTTAAGTCCCAGAAACTTATTTCCAAAGGATGTCTATATCATCTGGTTCGAGTCAAGGATTCCAACCTTGATACCCCAATTATTCAGTCAGTTCCAGTTGTCAACGAGTTCCCAGATGTATTTCCTAAGGATCTTCCCGAAGTTCCCCCTAAACGGGAAATAGACTTCGTAATAGATCTCCTCCCAGATACTCAAACCCTTCTCCATCCCTCCTTACAGAATGGCTCCAGTTGAGCTTAAGGAGTTGAAGGACAATCTAAAAGATCTTCTTGACAAGGGTTTTATCAGACCCAGCATCTCTCCCTGGGGTGCTCCAGTGCTATTCGTGCATAAGAAAGACGGTACCCTCAAAATGTGCATAGATTACCATCAGCTGAACAAAGTCACAGTCAAGAACAAATATCCCTTACCTAGAATTGATAACCTGTTCGACCAGCTTTAGGGAACCAGCTGTTTCTCCAAGATCGACCTCAGGTCAGGATACCATCAGTTAAGGGTTAGAGAGTGTGACATACCAAAAACAGCATTTAGAACTCGGTATAGTCGGTGCGAGTTTGTGATGATGTCCTTTGGACTCACAAACGCCCCTGCAGCCTTCATGGATTTGATGAATAGGGTCTTTAAGTAGTACCTAGAGATGTTCATCATCATATTTATCGACGACATTCTGGTATACTCCAGAAATGATGAAGAGCATGAAAATCACCTGAGCATAGTGCTACAAACACTCAAGGACCACCAGTTGTTTGCCAAGTGTAACACCCCGGAAGGGCCTACGAATTGTCCCGGGAGTTGAAGTTGAAAACTGCAGAAGACCTGGAATTTGCACCAGTATGACTCAAGGTACGAGTCGTGGTGAGAACCTACGATTCGTGACTCGAGTCGTGAGGAAACTGGGAGCCTGAGGTTGTGTCACGGGTAGTCTTATGAACCGTGGTGATAAGGTACGACTCGTGGTTAGGATTCATGGTGAATATCTTAGTGGTGCTAGAGTGAGTCATCATAAGTCATGGTACGACTAGTATGATGAAGGAACGAGTCGTGGTGAGGAGTTGTGGTTAAGTCGTATTGGTTTGGATGGATGGTACCACGGTTGACAGTACGACCCGTAGGATGGTGGTACGAGCCGTGATATACCAGTTGTGGCCAAATTCAAAAAGGTAATAGAAAGGGTGAACTGACCACGAGAGGTAACCACGAGTCGTGACTTGATGGTACAACTCGTGGTCGGGGCTAGAACTGCTTTTTAGGAAAATTTCAGTAAGGGCAATTTCAACTTTTTTATGCTTTTGGACCCTAAACCACGTCATTTTGAGGTTGGAACAAGGTCTTTAAGGGATGAAAAATATTATTAATTTCATTTTAGCAATTACAAGTGTTAGAGAAGGGAGTAGGAAGGGTTTCAAGCAACTTTCTTCAAGATTCTTCAAGCTTTCACTTAGGGTTCTTCAAGGGAGTAAGAAATCACAAAATTTCCAGGTATGTGGGGTTTTGAATGGGTAGATTAGACCCTACCCATGCCCATTTATTTTTATTTCCTACGATTAAGTTACCAAATTCTTGTTGGTCTTAACCCAATTGCATGATTTCTCACAAGTTTACATAAAAGTGTGGTAGTATGTTTACATTGTGGATTTTGAAGTATTTGGGCTGATATTGCTTGTATATTTTATATTTCATGATTGAAAACTCTAAAAGTATGGATGCCCAATTATGAAGGATTTCCCCTCCTAGGAGAGCCTCACCCACTCTAACATCCTCCCAACCAAGCAATCTCTATAAGCTTGTGGAGATGACTAACTCTCATGAGAGCCAGCTTCAGAAGTTGGCTAAAAGTCTCCCTGACCTTATTTACCAAATGGTGAAAAAAGAGAGGAAGTCCATGTATGAGAGTCTGACCAAGCTATGAAAATTGGTGGATGTCATGGAGAGGGTTGTCACCTCTCTCCAGACTGAAGTAAGGGAATGGAAGAGTCAGACGTCTATGGAGGTGCCCAACATGAGCGCTCTTAATGCAGCGATGGCTTTCCCTTCTATATTTCAAGGCCCCATTGACGACTTGTTCAAGGTCCTAAGGATTAGGTAGAATATCTAGGCAACGAAGGCCAAGATGGGAAAGATGATGAGGAAGATGACGAGTGACCACTTCAGGGAGTTCTCGCCCTCTTTGTTTTGCATGCTTACATTGGGAACAATATAGTGTTTGAGTTGGGGGTGGGATGAGTGTTCCTATTGTGGTGGTCATTTGTTTTGTTTATGATTTGATGTGGCCCTAGTTGAGCTTATGTTTTTGAATTGTGAGCATTTGACGGGCTCATTTTAGTAATGTTTGATGATTGCCCTTGCCAGGCTGTTTTGTTTTGTTAAATTTGTGAATGGTTATGGAGCCTTTATCGGTCTCTAAATGGATGAATAGAAAAAATTGTCTTTGTTGTTAATGTCAATGAATGTGTCTTTGTTCTTATTGCCTACAGTTTGTGACCCAAGTTTGATTTTTCGCCTTTGTGAATAGCAGATAGTAATTAAACTCTGAGGGTTTTCTTCATACGATGGTTCTTTCCCTAGGAGCAAGTTCTTTTTATTTTATTTTTGTTGTCAAACCAGGTGACATTTCCCAATGATAGATCGAGAGGAAACTCTCTTAAGGGAAAATGCCATGTTTTTCTTTGAGTCTTTTATGAAACTACTTTTGAGAGCTACCACCAAAAAATTTTTTGTAGCATGAAAAATGAATTTGAAAGAAAAATGGACATTTGAAATGAGAAATGTAGCACTCTCTTGTCATACATTGGATATTCCCTATTTGGCTTGTGGATTCGCATGCTCTATTGTCTTAAATCAAAATCTGGTGACAATAATGACTTGGGTGAACTCTTTGGGTGTGAGGCCTTGTGTTATAAGGTCATTTGAATGAGTCTCATGCATCTCTGCTCGTATAGAACTTGCCCTAAGTGTGACTCAAGGCGAAATCCTAGATGTAGCTGCAGTTAGAACATGATTTTAGGCTATCTATTGATTAGTCACTTCACCCAAAATGACCTCTGAAGATGTCTTCCCTATCTAGCCAATGTTGAGCCTTTGGACTGTTTATTCTTGGAAACCACATTACAAGCCCAATGCTCCTTTGTAATCCTCTTCTTTGGCACCCATCCGCCCTAAGTGCTACAGATGAATGAATTAAAATAATGGGGGCTTGAAGCTCAAGACATAGGGAGAGATAAGAAAATTAATGGAAAAGAGGAAAAAAGCCTAAGTTTGGGGGTTTACAAGAAAGGGAGAAATGTGATGAGCTTAAATGTGAGGTAGCACCAAAATATGATCAAAATGAATGAAATGATGGGTTGAGAAACCTTAAATCATCAAAAGATAAAAATAATAGTGAAATGGTGTTACCTCTTGCTTAGACGAGGCTTAATGTGAGAATCAATGGAGCTACAAGGAGGACTTTTGAGAAATAAAAGATGAATATGATGATAAAGTAGGAATAAGGTGGAGTGATATAAAGAGTTTGATGGGAGATTAAAAGTGTTCACAAAAAGGCATTACAGAGGTTCTAGTCACTAGAGCTAAATATTTGTCCTACCCTTACCCCTAGCCTTCATCGTGACCCGCAGGTCCTAATTGATTCTGAGTGTAGTTTCTCTACATTAGTGGCGAGTTACATGAAGGGAAAGCCTATGGGTCAAGTTGTGTGCATGGAGATTTCTTTTGTGAGAGTGAGTGTGATCGTCTTATTATATAATCCCTTGTGTGTGCATTATTCTCTCTTGTAGTGAGTGGCATCACTCCGTTTGAGGATATGCTTGCATTGATATAAAGATGTGATTGATTCATGAGTAGTGTGAGCTTCAAGGAAAGCTTTGAATGTGAAATGATTATGATTTGAGATTCTATGTGTGTTTGAGTGGATAAACTATGCCCTTGTTTTAAAAAAAAGAAAGCAAATGTGAATCATGCCTATTCATTGTCGTTGCCTCTTGAAACTTTTTCACATTTTAGGGGGAGTCATTTCTCGTTTTCCTTGAGTTGGTGAACATTTTCGGGTTGTCTTAGGTTCATTGGTCCTTGATGCAAAAATTCATATTTAGCATGCTTCACATTTGCTGAACTGAAAAGAATTGCATTATTTGAGGACAAGCAATGGTTCAAGTTTGGGGGTTTGATGAGTTGGTAATTTACCAACTCACTAGGCTCTTGAACATGAGTTTTTTATTAGTTTTCAAGCCAATTAGGTGGATTGTATGCCTTTTCTGATTGATCCTTGCAGGTACTTAACTTGAATGGAGAAAAGCATGAAATTAAGCCAAAAGCATAAAAATAAGGTTGATGACTGGAGCTCCACCGGAGGATACCAGTGAAATGCCAGATTGATCGCAGTTGCCTACTGCCTGGAGGAAGGTTAGAGATCGAAAGACCGCAGATAAGCATCGGTGAACCGCCGGTGCCAATGCCGAAGTGCTATGAAACTCACTGCTAGGAGTTGTGACCAACCGGTGGTCTATAGAAGCACCAGCAAATCGACGGTGCCAGCGCAGAAGAGCCAAGAACCTCACTGTCCTTCAGCTAGAGATGACCCGCATTTTTTCGAGCATACACCGGCAAACCGCTGGTAAATCGCAAGTGAGGCCCATCAGCCAGGGGTAAAAATGTTAAGCACGGAAAAAGAGGAGCAGTTCTGTACCTTATTTTTGTACAACTCATAAAAACTAGATATTCCATTCTAGAAAATATAGATTATTCTATTGCTTTTGGCAGATTGTATAGAAAGAGAAAGTATCATCTTCTTCAAAGAGAAGGTAAAAAATTTCATTGGAGTTCAGACCTTGCTTGAATTTCTCTTACTCAAGTTTTTGACTGGATGTTGAATTTTTGTTTAATGCAGTGTCTTACTTACATGAGTAGCTAAATTCATTACTAGGGGTGTGTGAATGATTGAGGTTGATTTGGGTTGGATATTGTGTATTTGATCTTAGATTTACTCAATCAGTATGATTTTAGTGTTTCTTTTGAATTTTAAGTTGAAAACTCATAGTTGCAAATGTGGGTTGCATTTCCTTTGATTTTGCTTGAAAAAGGAAATTAAGATGTGGGTGAGGAAACAGTAATGGGTATTCAGGTGGTAATTATGTGGGGTTGGGCTAGACATAGCCAAAACCCATTATTACATATCCATTAAGGAGTGGAGCTAGAAATAGTGAATCCATACCCAAGTTGATGTGGTTTTTGTGAAGAGAAACCTTGGGATTTGAGAAAACCCGAGGTATAAGATATCTAATTGGTTGAGAAACTTAAGATTTCATCTAATTCACAACTTATATTGTTGAGTAAAGATAGGAGCAATTAACAATTCCAACCCATTGAAGCCCTTATCAATATCACACCCATAGTAGTCTCTTCATTAGTCTTTTCTATAATTTGCCCCTGTTTTTAGCGTGCAATTTAATATTTAATTTTATAAATCGTGATTTCCCCAATTTTCTTTTATTTTTCTTGCAACATTGATGCAGATTAGTTAAATTTAATAAATGACTATTGTGTGATCAGCTGATATTCCTAGTGGGATTTGACCACGACACCCATCAGGTTATTTGTTTTGATACAACGACCATTTATTGTAATATCCTAAAACTTTCCTACGCCAAACTCAGGACTTTCAATAAAATTCCAAAAGAAACCAGAAAAGTTACCTCAGAACGACTGAGACAATGATTCGTGGTCAGCTCCAACGATTCATTGTGTCAATCGTGATCAGTCCTGCTTGGTCCTTCGAGAACCAACGGGAAATGGAATGACCCATTGTGAGAAACAGCGAGTCGTCCTATCACTCGTTGGTCCCCATCTCAAAATTCCCTCTTCTAGGACCCCACGACTCAACCAA
Source organism: Datura stramonium (assembly GCA_018107945.1). Classification (NCBI taxonomy): domain Eukaryota; kingdom Viridiplantae; phylum Streptophyta; class Magnoliopsida; order Solanales; family Solanaceae; genus Datura; species Datura stramonium. The sequence goes on from JACEIK010016157.1 coordinate 12,450, forward strand.
TGAGTCTTCGTGTGATACAACGACTCGTGGTGTGAGTCGTTGGTTGAGAGTCCTAGAAACTTCCTTCAGTAACAACGAGTGGAAACAACGACTTGTTGTATTCCACAATGAGTCGTTATGGCCACCTGTGGTGTCAATATCAGGAATCCTTAGACTTTTTCCAGTGGGGATAACGACTCGATACAATGACCCGTTGGGTCCACCAACGAGTCGTCGTGTTGCCCATGTTAGGCTTCCTAGAATTTTGTCCAGTAACCATGGGAGGAACCAAAGACCCGTTGGTTCATCTAATGAGTCATGGTATATATCATTGCCAGTTCTAGTGAGCCCAGATCCCAGACCTCTAGACCAACGACTGGTCCCAATGAGTCGTGGTCTCAACCAACGAGTCGTGGTCTCAACCAACGACTCGTTGGGACCGGTCGTTGGTCCCCTGTCATTAGTTTTTTTCATATTGTTTCGTAGGGATATTTTTGTAATTTTCCATCTTTTTAATCCCTAAACTACGTCATTTTAGGGTATTTTAAGGGAATTTAGAGGGGTAATCTATGATTACTTCACCCCTCTCATTCCCTCAGAAAATTAGTTTGTAAGATTTATCTCAGAAACACTCAGAGCAAGAGCTAGGGCAGTCAGTTTCTTCTTAGATTCTAAAGGGAGTTCTAAAGAATTTCTTCACCAGGTATGTGGGAATTCAACAAGGGAATTGTTCTTTCCTTGTGTCCCTAAAACCTTTCCTTAATTGTTCTATCAGTTCTAGTCCTTGAGTTTTCGAATGGGAATGAGTTTTCAGCAAGATTTCATCTATATTGTGTGGAATATTATTCATGCTAATTGTAGTTATATTTCGACTAGTTTTGGTTATATTGATGCTTTTTCCTTCAAAATGAACTCTAGCCCTAGCTTTTGAATACAGAAAAACTAGAGTCTTCCATAATCGATTATTTATCCAAATTGCTTGATTCTATCAGTATTGGGGATTTTCCATATCGTTATTATATGTTGAAATCTCAATCAGATACATGTTAGTCCAGTTTCATTTAGATTATTAGTATACTCAGTATTACTCAGAAATGTTAGCCGATCAGTTTGACTACAATCTTTTCTTGAGGTGTCAGTGGTGCCTCCCAGTTATCAGTTATTAGACTCAGAAATTAGATATAAGATTTTAGTGGTTCTTTAGATGGTTATGACACTTCTAGATAAGTATCTATGACCAGTCTTACAACCCCCAGCCTTAGTTTCAGTTTGTTCTTTAGACAGTTACGACGTTTTCAGATAAGCAGCTCTAACCAGTCTTAGAACACCAATTACAGAATCTGGTCCGATAAGACTCTCAAGGTACTTCCATATAGCTAGTCCTGACATAGTCTTGGACCCCAGTTTCGAGCTATCAGCTTAGTAGTCAGTATAGGACTATCCAGTGGGAGTAACACTTAACACTAAGCAGACGGGGCTTCTAGTGCACCCAGGTTCCTAGAACTACGTTGCCACTGTAGGTTATTTTATTGGCACTATGGCCCCAGACTTGTGATCACCCAGTTCATGCCTATATACCCTGGCAAGGTATATTGGGTCCTACCGATGGGGTACATACATCGAACTCCATGTCTATCTCACGTGGTTATATGTCGGTTATAGACTCTTCCACTAGTCAGTATAGTTTAATTTTAGCTCAGCTCAGAACAGTTTCAATTTACTCAGTTCATTTCAGTTTAGTATAGTTAACTCAGATCAGTATCTAAGAGTCAAGGCATGTCTATGACCATCAGACATGGTCATTTTGACCATTTCAGCTATATTTCAATCTATTCAATTTCAGTATTTCAGTTGGTCATTACATGTCATTATAGTTCAATTATTTATTCCTTTATGTTATGTTTTCTCCTACTTACTCAATATATTCAAAGTACTGATGTATCCCTTCTATGCTGTATCGTATCATGATACAGGCGCAGGTTCTCAGCCTCACACCGCTAGTAGATCTTCTTCAGGTGATATCAACTATACTAGTGGTGAGTCCTCATCTTTCGAGTAAAATGTCTATTTTCTTTAGTTATTTTCTTTCAGTTAGGCTTTAGAGTTAGCTGGGGGCTTGTCCCAGCAACTCATCAGTTGCAGATGACTTTCAAACATAAGCTCGATGTTACACCCCGAAAAATTTTTGGTTATTATTTGATGTTTGTATGCTATGTTAAGGGAAGTACGGATCGTATATTTGCCTCAGATGACAAGGGAAATGTGTATGAACGGAAGACCGAAGAATATGTGAAGTTCATAAGTAAGGGTCATATTTAAATAATAATATATCCTAGTATATAATGAATTAGAAGCCCCACGGCCTATAAAATTAAAGGTCTTTGAGTATAGTTTTCATAACATCAAACCTCTTGTCAATCGGAGTTCGGAGTAAAATGTTATAGATGTTTTACCGTGACACTGTCGGGCAGTAAGGAGGCAATCGCCCTAAAAACGGCCACCGCCCAACTTGCTTTATATTTTAAGTCATGACTTATCAATGTTTCCAGAATTAAGGTTCCTGCTTATCCTCTGAAATTCTCTCAAATTTTCAGCGAAATCCTAAGGAAAACACTAAGCTAAACTCCATTAAACTAAAGCTAAGTGAAGGGGATCTACCATAAGGTGAAGGTGGTGTGTTGGTAGCTGTTTTGGCTGCACTTGGGCAGTGTTGTTGTGGTGAATTTGCTACATTTTTGAAGATTTCCTAAGCTACATGTAGTTCACTCTTAGTAGGTATTAAACACAAGTATAAAAGGTAAGGATTCTACTACTATCCTTGCTTGAATTTTTAATTACAAGACTAGAAGTTGGAGGTGTGTTTGGTGTGATGGTGATCTGTTTTGCGGCGTTTTGGACAGAAAGGTTGCTGTATTTTGGACAATAAGTTGAGGTCAATTACTCCTATTTTTAACCAAGAACAAATCTCCAGCATAAGGTAAGTATCTCACCCCTTTTAAACCTCTCAAATTGTGAAGCGAAAATCTGAAAATTGGCAGCTAAGTGAGTTGCTGATGGACTGTTTGTGAGATAAGTATTGCTCATTTTCCTTAGGATTTTTGGCTGTTTATTTTGATGGAATTATACTTCATATTGAGGGGAAGAATTACAGCAGAACTAAGGTAAAATTTCCTCTTGTTTCTCCCTTAAAAGTTAGTGAAAACTAGTTGGAAAAATGGCTAAATGTTGTTGATGTTGCCGTGTGTGGTTGTTGCTATTGTGACTGCCATTGTTTTGTTATTTTGGCTACATTTTGTGCAATATATTAAGCTTGTCATTGGCCTATAAAACCACTAGATTAAGGAGGTTGAAGGCTGATCATTGAAATAGGAAATCGTCTAGAGAAAAGGTCATCGGAGAAAGGTATGTAAGGCGTTCTTTGTCTCTTGATTTTCAAGCATGAATTCATGCCAAGGATTAATCCAGCATTCCCCTGTACTTGAGCTTCTGTAGTAGCATATTATGGTTCCTCCCAGTTGTTAGAATTACTTGGTATTAAGTTGCGTATTTGCTAAAGAGTTGGAACGCATGAATGTGAAGTGGAAAGGGAAATTGCCTTCTATTATGGTCATAGTTGCAAATTGAGTCTGAAGTCCCCTCTGCGTGGATACGGTGAGCTGGTCCTTTACATTATGTTATGTATTTGTGGTGTCAAAATTGTTTCACATTATTTTTGCTAAGAAATTTGGTAAGCATGGCATGACGACGACGCGCAGACAAACCTAATAATTGAAATAGGGTTTTAACTCAATAAGGGCTAACGAGGGTAACAAAATGAAATTTCCTTATGACAGTTACCTACCCTCTTATATTCATGTTTTAAGGTACCTAGGGCCATGAGATGGTTCCCCGATCCCTCTTCCTTAAGCTAAGCGACT
>JACEIK010016160.1:0-16328 GCA_018107945.1 Datura stramonium
TTGCAGCCCCATTGACTAGATTGACTCATAAAAAGGTGAAGTTCCAATGGTCGGAGGCTTGTGAGAAGAGCTTCTAGGAATTGAAGGCCCGACTCACTTCAGCACAGGTGTTGACTTTACCGAAGGAACCCCATGGCTTTTTTGTATATTGTGATGTTTCAAGAGTTGGACTAGAATGTTTATTGATGCAGCACTAGAAATTCATAGCATATGCTTCCAGACAGCTAAAAATTCATGAGAAGAATTACCCAACCCATGATCTTGAGTTGGTCGGGGTGGTGTTTGCTTTGAAGATATGGCGACACTACTTGTATGGGGTTCATGTAGATGTATTCACGGACCACAAGAGCTTACAATATGTGTTCACGCAGAAGGATCTCAATCTTTGGCAATGGAGATGGTTGGAGCTACTTAAGGACTACGACATGAGTGTCCTTTACCACCCGGGTACGGCTAATGTGGTAGCGGATGCCCTTAGTAGACTCTCTATTGAGAGTGTGTCGCATGTGAATGAAGAAAAGAAGGAGCTAGTGAAGGAGGTACATCGACTTGCACGGCTGGGAGTTAGATTAGTTGGCTCGACCGATGGTGGTATAGTTGTTCATAATGGATCAGAGTCGTCCTTGGTAATGGAGGTGAAGGCTAAACAAGACGAAGATCCAACATTGGTAAAGTTGAAAGAAGTTGTTCACAATCAGAAGGTAGAGGTCTTCTCCAAAGGGGGAGATGGTGTGCTTCGGTACTTAGTAGACTCTCTATTGAGAGTGTGTCGCATGTGAATGAAGAAAAGAAGGAGCTAGAAGAGGTACATCGACTTGCACGGGTGGGAGTTAGATTAGTTGGCTCGACTGATGGTGGTATAGTTGTTCATAATGGATCAGAGTCGTCCTTGGTAATGAGGTGAAGGCTAAAAACAAGACGAAGATCCACCATTGGTAAAGTTGAAAGTAGTTGTTCAAAATCAGAAGGTAGGAGGTCTTCCAAAGGAGATGGTGTGCTTGGCATTTAGGTCATTTATGTTTTCTGGAACGGGATGATCTGAGGAGCCTGGATGTTCCATGAGGCTAACGGATCCAGATATTCGATCCATCCAAAGCACCAAGATGTATCATGCCTTGCGGTAAATCTACCGGTGGAATGGCATGAAGAGGGATATTGCACTTGTATCCAAGTGTCCAAATCAAGCAACAAGTGAAAGTTGAGCATTAGAGACCGGAAGGTGTACTTCAAGATATCATCATTCCTACTTGGAAGTGGAAGAAATCAACATGGACTTCATAACAGGTTTACCCCCCACCAGAGACGTATGGACTCCATTTAGTTGTGGTAGATAGGTTAACCAAGGTTGCTCATTTCTACTCGGTCAACCACCGATTTAGCGTAATATTTGCCAAATTATACATCCGAGAGTTGGTTAGATTGCATGGAGTGCCCTTATCCATCATATCAGATGAGGTACTCAGTTCATCTCCGCTCTAGATCTTTTAAAAGGACTTGGTACCTATGTCAAGCTTAGCACGGCATTTCATCCGTTAGGCCAGATGGTCAAAGGAGCGCACTATCCACTTTGAGGACATGTTGAGAGCTTGCGTTATTTATTCTACGGGTAGCTGACGAGCATTTTCCTCTCTATTGAGTTTGCCTACAACAACATCTATCATTCTAGCATCTAAATGGTAACTGGCTTTGAGGCTCTTACGAGTGAAGGTAGATCGCATATTGCGGTCGGAAGTCGGTGAGACTTTGCTGGTAGGTGCAGATTTAGTCCACGAGGCTATGGAGAAAGTTCAATGGATAAGGCAAAGGATGAAAACGGCTCAAAGTCTCCAAAAGTCTTAAGCAGATGAGGAGAAGAGGAGCTTGAGTTCGAGGTTCATGACGTTTTTGAAGGTATCTCCATGAAGGGAGTAATGGGATTTGGAAAGAAAGGAAATCACAAACTCCCGCCATATGGGCTCCATACCGAATTGTGAGATGGGAAAAGTGCTTATGAGTTAGAGTTACCTTCAGAGTTAGCTTCAGTTCATCCCGTATTTCATGTATCTCTTGAAAAAGTTCTCGGGAGATCCAAATTTAGTTGTTCCCGTGAAAATGTTGGTGTGAAAGGCGTTTCGCTTATGAGGAAATTTCAAGGAAATGTTGACTGTCAGAAAGTTGAGGAACAAGGAAGTGGCTTCAGTAAAGGTGTTATGGATAAATCAACATGTGGAGGAAGCTGGCCGTGAGAAGCCGAAGCGGATATGATGGCTAAATACCCCATTTGTTCCCTACCTACCGCCTTAATTTGAGGTATCGCTTTGCCCTAAAACTTTGGCCGGGGCTTTTCATGTTCCGCTCATGAAAGGTTTTATGATATGATATATGTATGTGATGTTCAATCAACTAACTATGTAGTTCTTGCGTAGATAGTCAGTCCATTAGTTTTCAGTTTAAATGACTGCAAGATTGCATATGGTGATGGCTTGTTTCTGAGTTTTTGCATGTTTTCTAACATATGAGAATGAATGTTCCCAAGGGGGAGATATTGTTATACCCCGGGAACCCAAGGATCAGACCCGGAGCCAAACGGAAAAATTTGAGTAAATGTTGCAAAGAGGTAGGATTTCAGCCATTAGACGACTATGAGGAGACCCTATGAGTCGTCAGTGGCTCGTGGGGAGGATGGAATGGGCAAAGGAAATGAGGTCCCCACAAGCAAGGGGGAACGCACCCTTGGTCAGCTACCATGAGTCGTCAAAGTTCCCCCGTGGGGGTGAGAGGTTAAGGGTTATCGGGCAGGGTTGACCATTGTACCAAACGGACGGACCCCATAAGTCGTGCAAGTCCCAATGACTCGTGGAGGTGGGTCGTGAGAGAGCCCGTGAAATTTAAGTAAGGATGGGGCAAAGATTGTACTGGACGGGCGGCTACGATGAGTCGTTTCCTATCCCGACGAGTCGTCGTGGTCACTCGCTAGGGTCACCTAGCGCTAATTCCTCGAATTAGTAAGGGCCTTCATAATTTCAAACCCTAGGGCATAAAACTATGTAATTTTTTTGAGGTTGGGATAGGGTCTTTTATGAGGAGATAATCCATGTTAAGTCTCATTTGACATGTAAGAGTACAAAGAGGGAAGTGGAGAGGGATTCAAGTGTTCTTCATATCCTCCACATGTTTCATCTTGGGCTTTCCAGGAAGTTAAGAATCAAGTGTTTTCAGGTATGTGGGGTTTTGAATGGGTGGTTTAGTCCCTAACCATGCCCAATCCTTCCAAATTTCTATGTTTAATGTTACTAAATCTTTATGGGTCTTAACCCAAATGCATGAATCCTCAAAAATTGATATGAGCTTTTTCTGGTATGTCCAAATTACGGGTTTCAAATTATTGTGTTGTTTTCTACTCTGTTTTATTCAATATTTGATGATCTAATCCTAAAAGCATAGGTGCCTAAATCATGAGGATTTTAGTGGAATTTCAGGTTATGGTGATTCTCAAGCATGATAAGGAAATTTTGAATTTTAAGCATGTCTTCAATCTTCCATATTATTATGATCATGTTTTCTATAAATTAAGCATTTCAAGTATGTTGAAAATATGAGCAATGCCCACGTGTTAAGCGCAGATTCATGAACTATGATTTTAGTCTACCCACTAATTCGATTACATGGATAGTATTACAAATCTTTCAAGCATGTTATGATTATTTTGATTTAACTAGCCATGCATGTCATGTATGAATTTCTTTTAGCACGTTTCATATTTTGAGTAGTACTTAATAACGAGTAGATTTGGAGCCCATGTTGCGCCCGAAGTCTCGAACTACGTGTCACCATTGGTATGTTTGGGACCTCCTCACTGACTTTCCCCTCTATTCCCTACGTGGTTTCTTACATGAGTTATATCACACCCTTCATGGTTCTACCTCTTGGCAAGGTATGAACGACCTCCTGACTAGGCTTACAGGTCGATCCATGTGTTCATGGATGAGTGTATGCCTGCTATAAGAAACCCCATTGTTCCTCATTGTTTTAATGCATGTATGATTATACTCTTAGCTCAAGTCATGTTTTATGAAGTGTTTTTCTCTCATGTTGTGACTATGACAGTGTTTCCATTTAAACGCTTGGAAAACTTGAGCCTACAACATAAAGCCATGACTTCACCCCTTAAGGATCATGATGTCCCATATGAACTCTTATGTCTTTTAAGTGTTGTTTACTTATCTTGTATACTACCAGTATATTCCAAGTACTGACCTGCATATTTTCTATGTTGTATCGTTTCATGATACGGGGATATGAATCTCAGGACCAGCATCGCTCCTAGCTTGCCTCGCCCGGCCTCGGCCCTATTGGTGAGTCCTCATGATTCGAGGGATTTATGTTTAGATCTTGGTTATCTTTTGTTTCAGTATCGTTAGGTTAGTTGGGGTCTTGTCCCCTCAACCCGTCTATTTTTATTAGAGGCTTTTCATACTATTTGTAGTATTCAATCAAGTTATGTTTGGATCATGTATCATTATTTCTTTATATTTCATGTTGCGTTTCATTCAAACTCATGATTTTGTAGTTTCAATCCTTCCGCCTTATGTGAATGGTTTAGATATATGCTCATGTCATGGGTTAACTTGGGGTCTCTCGAGGCTCCTTGTCTCATTTTTTGTGATTCGGGTGTACTCGGGTCGTGGATTTATATAGGGCTCACATGCTATTTTTTGGAAATCATGATTTGAACATAACATAGCATCATATCCGAATCGAATAACCCAAAGCTGAAATTTGATAATCGTAAGTAAACTAAACATTGGGTCAAACCTTCTTTAGAACATATATATACACACCATGAATGGTAACATGCATATCTGAAATCACGAGGAACAATGGGAGACTCATATTATAATCATTACTACGATAGAGCTTACGTGGTCCCGGATCGGTCACACTCAAATGGATAGAGCCGCCCCAAATCCTTGCCAAGGCTGAGGATGCTACCATGGTATCGATATATAAAGTTGAAGGCCCACTTCAGCAGGGGAAAGCTCACATAGAGGTCCCAAAATAATCTTATCATACCTTACATTGGCGCGTAGTCTCCGAGGTGTTATAGGCTGAATGACCCACAAACCCTTACTTGATGCTAGACACTACTCCCAAAACATGCATATACTCTCCATCGTTTTTCAGTGAAGCTGACCATCTTCTATTGACGAAACTGAATAATCATGTACATATAAAATCTGAAATCATACATAAGGAGTCTTGGCTCAAACCATACCACAAGCTGAACATAATAGGGAGTCTTGACTCCAAAATCATGTGGTAAGCTAATTCGAGACATCATAAATCATACTTGAACATATGGGCTTTCCCAATACTTAAACATGCTTGAAAAAATACTCAATTCACTTGAAAACATGATCATGAACATGGGTAACTTGAAAACATGCTTTTCATCACAATTCTCTCATCATAATGGAACATTCACTATAAATCTCAACTTTCATGAACTTCATGGATGGGCATTAAAAATTGTAAAACTTGAAACATTATTTGTAATTAAAATATCGTAAAACTTGCCCATGAAATTATATCTTGTTAATAGAAACATACTTAGATCATACCTATGGTAGAAACTTAGGAAATTCATGGCATTGGGTTAAAACCCCCATAGGATCTACATATAGATTTTCATGAATTAGAGAGTGATTGGGCATAGGTGTAAAAAAATTTCATCCATTCATAACCTTACATACCTGGAGGATCTAATTCACAAAGATTCTCCGATTCCTAATGAAGAATTAAAGAAACCTTGAAGGAAAATTAAGCTTGATCACCTCTCTATAACTTAAATCTTGTGATGTGAATAAGAATGGCCTAAAATGAACTTACCCCCTTTAGAAATCGTCAATCATAGCTTAAATGGCGTAGTTTAGGACTTAGGATCATAGGAATTATGGAAAACTTTTACTAAATTCGCAAAAATAACCGACCGCCGGTCCCCATTAGGAACCGTAATGGATCGTTACCAAGGACCATGACTTGTGGTCACAATCGTCATGTGCATTGTCCAAAATTCATTTGGGCTCACCACAGGAACTCCTACATGTCGTTACCGGTGACCACCATGGTCACCACCGTCACCTTCATCGCCCAAAATCACAAATCATTAGCAACCGGCCGACTCATGACTCATCTAACGAATCATGGTGTCCAACCTTAGGGTACAATCGCCAACTTCTTCTTCACCTTCCCATAAACCTTGACCACGACTGACTCAACGCCAGGTGACCGACAACGACTCGTGAGTCATGTCCGTGGGGGACTTCAAAACTCAAAATTTCAACTCAAGTCAAGCACCTCACCACGAGTCTCATGACTCGTGGTTTCATCTTCATTGTGTCACAAACGACGCGTTTAGACCTGGTTCAAGATTTTTAGTTTTCTCCTTTCGACTCTCGTGTCCGATCTTGGGCTTGTGGTATAACAATATCTCTTGGGAACATTCATCCTTTTATGTGGAAAATCAAGGGCTTAAAAAAGCAGAGAAAAGCAATCATCATACTCAAGTACCGATCATATAAATAAAACACTAACAGAATGACTAACTCGATTCAAGCTACATGGCTAAACTAAATTCATGAATCATACATACATCTATATACACGAAAGACACTTGGGCACATGAACTAAACACAAAACTAAATAGAGTTTTGGGAAAAACATATACTCCGGCCGAACCGAGCCAGAGGGAATAATATGGTATCTAGCCATCATATCTCGGTTTCAAGCCCTACCGAACTCCCTCAAACATGCCGATTCCTCCATAAAACTTTAACTCGAAGCTACTTCCTTGTTTCACTGAACCTGACGATCCAGCATTTCCATCGGAACCTCCCTACAACTAAGTTTGTCTTTCACACCAACACTCGTCCACCTGAGAAAACTAGAGATGGATCACCTGAAACACTTCTTTAAGAGTGATACATGGAAAACAAAGTTGCACGGAAGCTAATTCTGGGAGGGTAACTCCAATCATATGCCACCTTGCCAATCCGTTTCACAATTCGGTAGGGGCCATCATAACGAGGGTTGAGTTTTCCTTTCCTTCCAAACCTCATCACTCCTCATGGGAGATACCTTCGTAAACACCCAATACTCAACTTCAAACTCAAGTTCCCTCTCCTCCTTACATCGGCTTAGGACTTTTTGGAGACTCGAGCTATTTTCAATCTATCCCATATGAGCTGAATCTTCTCCATGGCCTCGTGAACAGAATCTGGTCCCATCATCGCAGCTTCACCGACTTCAAACAAACCAATAGGGGATCTACACCTAGCCCAATAGAGAGCCTCAAATTGAGCCATCTGAATGATGGAATAGTAATTATTATTGTATGCAAACTCAATAAGAGGAAAATGATCATCCCAACTACCCTTGAAGCCAATCACACATGCTCTCAACATGTCCACTTCTAGAGTTTAAATTTTCCGCTCTTCTTGACCATCCATTTGCAAGTGAAATGTTGTATTGAGCTTAACCTCGAGTACTAGTCCTTTTGAAGCCATTCCAAAATGAGAGGTAAACCAAGTACCTTGTCTGATATGATAGACAAGGACACCCATGCAACCGAACTAGCTCTGGATGAATAGTTTGGCATAATCCTCACTAAATTAGTGGTTTTGACTAGTAGAAAATGAGCGATTTGGTCAGCCCTATCCAAAACAACCCAAATGGAGCTCATATCAAGCCATGAGTGCAAGGCAACCAAGTGATGAAGTCCTTTATTGATTTCTTCCTACTTCCAAGTAGGAATACCGATATCCTCAAGCACACCTCCCGGTCTCGATGCCCAATCTTCTTTAAATTGTTGTCTCGTGATTTTCAAAGTTAGGGTTCATTAACACTTAAGTCGGTTATTACCTTGGTTCGGCCCGTAGGATCGATACTTGGCTTACTTAGCCATTTTACTACTTGTCTGACCATGTGCACTTGCGTGTAGTTGCTAAACATACCAAACAAGTTTTTGGCACTGTTGTCGTGGATTGGCAATTGGTAAAATTGTTTTCTTAGTGTTAGTCTACAAGTTTCTTATTAGTGTCAGAATAACTTGATCTTAGCCTGTCCTTTGCAGATATTGAATTCTGTTGAACACTGGCAAGAGACAAGGAGTTGGTGGATTAATACTTAGAGCCGGAAAGACACTCCCATCGTCCAAAGGAGAGAAGCTCAAGAGAAAAAGCCGTAGTTACTCGATAAACAACTCGAGCAACAAATGTAATCCACCACTTGTAAGGGCAGTGTTAGTGACCGAGGAAATGGCAGCTAGGCCGGTTCGCGAAGTGGCAATCCCACATGCTAACAATGTTACATCAAGTATTCGCAAACCCGTGGCCAGAGGGGAGGTTTGAGCGCAAAATGCAATATGGCAAATTCACGCACACCGGCACCCACAGTCTCCCTCACGAGGATCCACAACAACATCTCCAAAACTTTTTAGATATAAGTGACACTTACATCCCCGCCGAGTATCATCCGACACGTAAGGCTTGCATTGTTCCCATTTTCACTTTGGGAGAAGCAAAGAGGTGGTTGAAAGCCGAGCCACCTAATTCCATCACCACTTGGGATGATCTTGCAAGAAATTTTTTGATACGGTTCTTTCCATCCGGTAAAAAAAAAAAACACCAAGACTTAGAAGTCAGATTCTAAGTTTTAAACAAAAGAGAGGGGAGAATTTGTATCGCTTGGGAAAGATTCAAATCCATGTTACGGGATTGTCCTCATCATCACTACCCAATGATGTGCTAGTGCATACTTTCATAGAGGGTTTCACACAAAAAAAATTTTCTAGACTCAGCAGCTGGGGGACAAGCATTAAAAAGACTTATGAGGAGTTGTATATTTTGTTAAATCGTATTTCGCGTGGAAATCCGGATTGGAATGCGGACTCTTCTAGAGAAGGAACAAGGAAATCGGCAGAGTCTTGGAAGTGGATGTTTGAAATGAATGTTTGTAAGGGATTATGAAATTATGCTTACAGAATCAACTCAACACCCACTTCATGCTGGGTCAAGGGCTTGAATCAACCTCAAGCCCCAGTTAATGTAGTGCACCAGATTTGGTGTGAAGTATGCGATAGTAATGAACACTCAAATTGAAAGTGTTGTGGGTGCAAATCCCGATTCAGCTGAACTTTGTTGGTAATGTACAAAGAATTAACTACCAACAGTATAAACTAATTACAACTCTAATTGAGAACTTCATCCGAATTTCTCCTGGAGTAGTAATAACATCAAGGGAAGAGTTCGAATCAAAGTAGAAATCAAGGAGGGCAACAAAACTATCGCCTAATACGTGTAAGCAACAATGCACCTCCTCCACCACCACCACCCAGCATTGATGAAATGTTCAAAACAATGATAGCTAACCAAGCCTAATTGCAGGCTGATTATGTGAAATTGGCAGCAAAATGTAAAGAACAATCGCTAGCTACAAAGGCATTGGTGTACCGGGGCTTAGGCAACTAAATGGAGCTCAAAACACCAGCCGAGAGGAGGACTACCGAGTGACACCGACCTCAACTCAAGCAAGTAAATGCAATGACCACAAGGAGTGGTTTATAACTCAAGGAGGTGGAATTAGAAAGACCACCTCAGCTACTGAGCAAAGGAGAAAGAGAGGGAACATGAGGATGAGAGGGGGAAGAAAAAGGAACAACCAAAAGACCACCACCCCCTGCTCCTCAAAGATTAAAGAAACACAAGGAGGAAGCGTGTTTCAAAAAGTTCATGGAGGTGCTTAAATAGGGCTGACATTAATTTATTCTTGTTGATGTTTTGCAGGAGGTCAAGTATGCAAAGTATATCAAGGATATCGTAGCGAACAAAAGCAAACATTACTGAATACTCTATGGCGGCGCTTACGGAGGAGTGCAATTTCCGGATACAAAACAGATTGCCAAATAAATCTCTAAAGGACCTGTGATCTTTACAATTCAAATTACCATAACCGTTAAAGTATCCGAGCTTCGTGATTATGCGATTTGGGGAGCGTTAATAACTTGATGCTGACATCGTTGTTTAAGAAGTTCGGGCTGGGCAGTCCTAGACCAACCACGTTGATCTTGCAGCTGCGTGATCATCTGGCCAGACCGCATGGCATTTTTGGAGGACGTGGCCGGTGCAACTCCGGGCCCCTTATCTTCCCAAGTGATTTTGGTTCTATATTTTGAGCTGATGCAGAAGTCCCATTTTATTTGGGGACGTCCTTTCTGGCAACCGGAAAGCGTTGATTGATGTAGCCGCAGTGGTAGCTAACTATATGCGCATGACAAGATGGAGGTATTTGATGTATATAAGGCTCATGAAGCTTCCGGACCATACATGAGGAGCTTTCAGCAATCAGTGTACTTGATCAAGCAGAAATTCTTCAGATTGTTGAATCTCGAGATCCATTGGAAAGAGCATTGATGAGCTCCGATCATTTCGAGATAGAGATACTATGAGATGGTGCAAAATGCCGAATGAACCACAAAGGTATCCTAAGAAGTACGACTTTCAGCCTTTAATGAGGTTCCTGAACCATTGCCGAAACCATCTATTGAGGAAGCACCAAAGCTGGAATTGAAAACATTGCTTCCCCATTTAAAATATGTCTTTTTGGGGGAAGATGAAACTTTCCATCCATCATCTCCGCACTGATGGAGGCACAGAAAAGGAAGCATTGGTATCCTCGTAAGAAGGAAGAAAGCAATGGGCTGGCAAATGTTAGATATTTAGGTATCAATCCAGCTTTTGCACACACAGAATTTTCAAGGAGAAAGGAGCAAAGCCAACTCGCCCAGCCTCGCCAAGGTTGAATCCGTGATGAAGGACGTGTTAGAAAGAAGTAATTATGGCTTGATGTAGGTGTGGTCTATCCTATTTCGGACGAATGGGTCAGCCCTGTTCAGTGTGTCCCAAAGAAGGTAGATGACCGTGGTCACCAATGAAAATGAGTTGATCCCTGCTACACGAACCATCACAGTCATTTGGATTTGCATGGACTATAGAAAGCTCAATGAAGCCCCAAGGAAAGATCACTATCCTATCCCGTTCATTGATCGATATTGGACAGATTGGCTGGACAAGAATATTATTGTTTCCTTGATGGGTACTCAAGCATAACCAAATAGCCATAAGACGGAGGACCAGAGAAGACTACTTACATGTCCTTATGGGACATATGCTTTAGGTGATGCCATTTGGGTTATGCAATGCACCCTCCACATTCCGTAGATGCATGATAGCAATCTTTCATGACATGGTGGAAGATTTCATCGAGGTATTTATGGATGATTTTCTATTTTCGGTAATTCGTTTGCTACTTGCCTGCGTAATCTTGACAGGTGCTAGCTCGTCGTGGAAGAATCCAACCTTGTACTCAATCGAGAGAAATGTCATTACTTTAGTCGAGGAGGGTATCGTCCTTGGCCAGCAAAGTGTTTTGCAAGGGCTGAGGTCGATCGTGCTAAGATCGAAGTCATTGAAAAGCTACCACCACCTCTGTCAGTGAAGGGCTGTTCGCAGTTTTTCGGCATGTAAGATTCTGATGTATTGGGTGTGTTTCATCAAGAACTTCCCAAAATTTCTAGACGATTATGCAAAGTTGCTAGAAAAGAGGTGAAGTTCGAGTTTGATGATGAGTGTGTCAAAGCATTCATGGAGTTGAAACAGAAATTGATAGAAGCACCTATCCTTATTTCTCCGTGATTGGGAACAACCATTTGAACCGATGTGTGATGCAAGCGATGTGGCTATGGGGAGCTGTATTAAAGGGGAAATGGAGGAATAGAATATTTTATCTCTATTCATTATGCAAGCAAAACACTGGACACTACCCAAAGTAATTATACAAATACGTAAAAGGAGATGCTAGCAATTGGTGTTTGCATTTGATAAATTCAGTCCTATTTGGTGGGTTCGAGAGTAGTGGTATACCATCATGCAACATTCGGTATCTCGTTAACAAGAAGGGATACAAAGACCAGCCGATTAGATGGATCTTGTTGTTGCAGAGTTTGACCTAGAAATTAAGGACAAAAAGGGAGCGAGAATCAAGTGGGCATCACCTATCGCGATTGGAAAGTCGGTCGCAGGTGAAGGAAGGTGACAGGCTTCAAAGATGAGTTCCTGGGATGAGCTCTTGGCAATGGGGAAGCTGAGATCCCTTGGTATGCGCATAGTGAATTTTCTAGTGAGTGGAGTCTATCCACCGTGAGGCTACGGCTTAGCGTAGAAAAAATTGAGGCATGATTACCGGTATTTTATTTGGGATGAGTCGTACTTGTTTAAATAGGGACCGGATCAGGTTATGATAAGATGCATTCCAGAGAGCCGTATTGCAGAAGTTTGAGGAGTTGTCACTCTTCATTTTATGGAGGGCACCATGGAAGGCGAGCAGATACGCAGACAAGGTGCTACAACACAGTTTCTTTTGGCCTACACTGTTCAGAGACTTGATGGCATACGTCAAAATGTGCGATAGATGTCAACGGACAGGCACAATTGGTAGGAGGCAAGAGATGCCGCCGCCAGGAAAGATATACTAGAAGTGAAGATCTTGATGTATGGGGCATAGATTCTATGGGCCCGCTCCTACTGTGCCATTTGGTAATCGTTACATCTTGGTAATGCTGATTATGTATCAAAGTGGGTTGAAGCAATAGCTTTTCCCGTGAATGAAAACAAGGTGGTAACAAAATTCTGTGAAAAACACACATTTTCACTGTGTTTGAGACACCCCGAGCTATTATCAATGATGGAGGGGCTCATTTTGTCAATGCAAGTTTTAAGAAGTTGCTAGCTAAGTATGGGGTGCGCCACAAGGTGGCAACAGCATATCATCCCCAAACTAGTGGGCAAGTGGAGGTGTCGAACATATAAGTGAAGCAGATTCTCCCGTGAAAGCAGTGAATGCACAATGTAGTGATTGGTCAAGCAACCTGACGCTATGTTGTGGGCGTATAAAACCCGCTACAAGACACCAATTGGAACTTCTCCATACCGATTGGTCTATGAAAAGCATGTCATCTTTCGGTGGAGCTAGAACACCGAGCTTCTGGGCCGTGGAGGAAACTCAATATGGACCTAGAGCTAGCGGGCAAGAAGAGGCTGATGCAACTCAGCGAACTTGATGCGTTTCAAGGCATGCTTAAGTGGAAAGTGCCAAGTGCTACAAAGAGAAAATAAAGAGGTGGCACGATAAGCATATGGTGATCGTGATTTTCGAGCCGGGCGTAAAGTGTTGCTTTTCAACTCAAGATTGAAGCTGTTTCAGGGAAATTGCGGTCCAAAATGGTCATCAGGGGCCATTTGAGGTATGTGAGAATGACCCCGCGACGGCAGTAAATTTGTGGCAAGAAGATCGGCGCTACTTTCTTGGTCAATGGGAAGCGGTGTAAGTGATTACTGCGGTGAGGACGTTATTCGGGAGAAGACGTCCGTCACTCTAGGAGGATGATTGAGCCTTAATGACGCCGAGCCGCGACGGTAACCAGGGCGCCGCACTGGAGGCAACCTGTGAAATTATTGTAATAGATGAGTAGAATTAGTTTTAAAAAATAAAATAAAAATAAAAACAAAAAATTGTGTTTGTGTTTGAAAATGAATCTAACCAATTTCTTGTTGTGAGATTAAATTTCAGGTGGAACGGAGGGCAAAATGCAAAGGATCACAAAGGAAAAATCGAGGCGAGAAAAATAAAAGTGGCAGATGCTGAGCCTAATGCTGTTGGCTTCGTGTCACTCTGAGGAGGGCTCCTCCGTGTTACCCTCCATGACACATTGAAGCCACCCTAGAATTTTTACAAATTCCAGAACACCTACGATGGCTCCGTGTCACAGAGGGGGTGTTCCGCGTTCCCTCCGTGACACGTTGAGGTGTAATGCGCGGTCGGGTCACACTGGTCACCAGGTAACCCGAAAACCCTTTTAAACCCCAAATCCTCATTTTTTCCCATTTCCCATCCTCATGACAAACTTAAAAATCCCTCCCCAACGTGAACGGACCTAGGATCGAAATTTCTTCAACTTTCTATTTTATTTTAATAAATTATATAATTCGCAAAATAAATTGTTAACTATAAATTTTTAAAATATTAAAATTTTCAATTTTGAGCATGTGAGGTGAGAAACCTGCCCTATGTAAATGTTGCTTGAATTCATTTAAGTTGAGATTGATTGATGTTCATAGTATCGTTGTGAGTATATGAACTCGATAAATGCATGTTTGATTGAATTTTTGCGAAATTGGTAGCTAGGGTTGGAATTTGAATAGGAAAAGAAACTAAATGTGGTTGAAATGCTATGGCACTTTGGTTGCATGTTGGGTGAGGTGAATTATATGTGAATATAGATGAATATGCTAAATAGACAAGGGATTTTTCGGGAAAATGAAATTGGTGAATTGCATAGGTTGTTGTTGAAAAAAAAAATTTGGCTAAGTGCTATGTGATGTAATGGAATCGATGTGATATTGGGACAGTCAGATTTGGTCCGAGAAAGTAGTACATAGTAATTATTCCATCGACTCTATCTCGCGAATGCACGAGGCATGCTGATTGGATAAAATTGGAAAAGTATGATTGTTCCTAAGGAATTGGTTTAATTGTGGCTAAAGACTAAGTGTGGGGTGTACCAATCCCAACCCACCTTAGTTGAAGCTAATTTTGATTTGAATAATTAATTGGGATTGTCTCTGCTCGATATGACAGAAACGATGTCGTGTGCAAGACAAAGGAAAGGGTGCATCTACACGGGCGCCGGTAGAAAAAGCATTAGACTGGAACAATAGTTCCAGTGAGACAATCATGGTTCATGCGCCAATGCCGTCAATACGGAACTGATGGGTGACTCATTTTAAGGGAAGAAATGGTATGCAAAACACAAGGAGACCAAATACTTCGCAGGAGTACATTGCAAGAGAGCCACTTGCACAGAATTCCTCAGACCGTACACCGACCACACCGCGGGCTGAACTTCATCTTGAAGAGCCCAAGGAGTGCAATCTCCATCTGATCTGGCAGTTCTAAGCCAACTGGAACCTGACACTCCACAGTCACACCATCAAGATAAGGGGGAAGGTTGTCACCTTTGAGCCCCATCACTTGAATGCCATATTGGGGCGCTGGACACGTACGCCCATGTGTACCCAAAGAAATAACATAACTCCACCTTATGCGGATATCGCACGCACTGTGTGGAGCCCGTTCGACAGCCATGGTGGAGCAGGCACAAGAAGAGGGGGCTACCATCAGACACCGCCTTACTTCTCAATGAACAGTGGAAGCCGTGGATTTGGCTTAAAATTGTGTAAATTTCTTCCTAATCCCGGGGTGCACATGACTGATGTCACCGGGACGAGTGTGTTGGTTTATGTCCCGATGAAAGGGCCGAGATTACTGCTAAAGCGGTGATCATCTCATCATGAAGAGAGCCCGCTGCATCAAGGCAGAGCGGGTTCGGTGGTCTCGCCACCACGCCCCGGTGGTCCATGATATCGAGGAAGAGGCCCCGGACTACATCCCGCAAATGGATAGGGCGGGCCTTGGATGTCACCAAAAACTCAAGGCACCCGACACTACTCATGGGCCAACCACCCAGCCTATGCGCATGCCCTGCATGACGCATATGGCCCGTATGCTGGGATGCATGTTGCAGCTGCGCATAGGTGGGAGGCCAAAGAATGGAAGATTAGATGTGACAACACTTGGACTACCCTTTCCATGAAAATGCTCGGCTCTATGCCGAGTGGGGCCAAACTTTGTGGAGCTCCTAGATGATGATGTCCCCAGCGATGAGGAGACACGCTGTGAGGACTCGTATATTAAGTGGGATGAAGATCAAGGGGGCTATCTAGACATAGGGACGAGGCAACGGCACCCGACGAAGAAATTGAATACTTCGATTGATCGTGCAGGAGTTTCACCACCTACTTTTGTGCTATGTTGAATTATGTGAACACTGGGGACAGTGTTCGATTTAAGTGTGGGGTGGGAGTAGTTAGGTGCCAGTTGTTTTTTTGTTGTTTATATTATGTCTTGTATTGTTGTGCCTGTGAAAAATGTGACCCTGTGATTTTGTGCGTGTGTTTTGTATTGTAATTCGGTGTTGTAATGAATGTAAGTTGTTGTGTGCTGTGTGGAGTTGTTGTTAGCTGGTTGTGTAAATATTTTTGTTTCTATCGAAATTATCGATATTTTTTTTTAAAAATTGTTGAATTATTTTTATGATTGGGTTTCTCGGTGTTTGTTTTCGGTGCTTTTACCGAGAATAGTCCCATTGAACCGAAGTCGTAAATAGTGACCGTTCC
>JACEIK010016164.1:5742-16320 GCA_018107945.1 Datura stramonium
AAGACCGACTTAGGTTTATCACATCACCACTCGAAGAAGTAGTTGTGAGACTAAGTTGAGTTAAATGATTAGGTGCACGAAAGTCCCTAATCATTTCCACATAAACCACAACATAATTTATTGCCCACGAACTAGAATTAGCATCCTCGCTCACAATGATGCAGTGAGGCTAGTTTGTCATGTTTAGAGGCTCGAAAGACCATGAACATGCAATCCTAATTATGTGAGACGACAATCGATAGTTTCATACTTAAACCATTGCAATTTGTAGTATCACATGATTATCTGGTTTTAACTCTATGTTGCTCCTAGAGTGAATTCAGAATATTTCGTTGACCATATTTAGACTTAATTGAATCTCCCTCGAAAACGTCTATAACCAACACTTGTGGTATTTAAGATCACACTTGAACTAGATAGTTAGAGGAATGGCTCCACTCCCTGTGGGTTCGACATTCCGGTTCTTTAAAAGAGCCACTATATTACTTGCACGACCCGTACACTACGGTATGCAGATCCGAGTCGTCAGCTACTATCGAAGGTTTGTTGAGGGGTTTTCATCTATTGATGCACCACTGACTAAACTGACCCAGAAGAAGATAAAGTTCCAATGGTCGAAGGCTTGTGAGAGAAGCTTTCAGGAGTTCAAGACTCAACTTACCTCAGCACTGATGTCAACTCTACCAGACGGTACTGATGGGTTTGTGATGTATTTCAATGCTTCAAGGATCGGCCTTGGTTGTGTTTTGATGCAGCACGACAAAGCTATAGTATATGCCTCCAGACAGCTAAAAGTTCATGAGAAAAATTACCCGAGCCACGATCTTGAGTTGGCGGCGGTGGTATTCTCCTTGAAGATATGGATACATAATTTGTATGTGGTCCATGTTGATGTATTTATGGATCATAAGAGTCTACAATATGTGATTACTTAGAAGGATCTCAATCTGCGTCAAAGAAGGTGGTTGGAGCTACATAATTATTATGACATGAGTGTCCTTTACCTCTCAATAATGGCTAATATAGTAGCAAACGCACTTAGTAGACTTTCTATGGAGAGTGTATCCCATGTGGATGAGGGGAGGAAGGAGCTGGTGAAGGATATGCATCGACTTGCAAGGTTGGGAGTTAGTTTGGTTGACTCGACCGATGGCGGTGTTATAGTTCAGAATGGATCAGAATCGTCGTTAGTGACTGATATAAAAGCTAGAAAAGATGAGGACCCTATTTTGGTAAAGTTAAAGGAGGGCGTTCAAAATCAAAAGGTAGAGGTCTTCTCCAAAGAGGGAGATGGCGTGCTTCAATACTAGGGTCACTTATGTGTTTTGGAAGTTGATGATTTGAGGAATCGAATGTTGCACAAGGCTTATGAATCCAGGTATTCTATACACCAAGGTTCCACTAAGATGTACTGTGACATACGGGAAGTCTATTGGTGGAATGGCATGAAGAAGGACATAGCAGAATTTTTAGCTAAGTGCCCAATTTGTCAGCAAGTTAAGGTTAAGCTTCAGATACAGAGAGGTGTTCTTCAGGATATCAGTATCCCTACTTGGAAGTGGGAAGATATAATTATGGACTTCATCACAGGGTTGCCTCACAGTCGTCGGTAATATGACTCCATTTGGGTTGTTGTAGACAGGTTGGCCAAAGCCGCTCATTTTCTACCGATCAAAACCATGAACTCGGCGAAGGATTATGCCAAACTATACATTCGAGAGCTAGTTCGGTTGCATGGAGTGCCCTTGTCCATCATATCAAATAGAGGTGCTCAGTTTACCGCTCAGTTTTAAAGGTCGTTTCAAAAAAGACTCAGATTAAGCTCAGTACAACATTTCACCCGCAAACGGATGGTCAAGCAGAGCAGACAATTCAGACTCTCGAGGACATGTTGGGAGCATGTGTGATTGACTTCAAGGGTAGTTGGGATGACCATTTTCCTCTTATCAAGATTGCATACAATAACAACTACCATTCCAACATTCAGATGGCTCCGTTTTAGGCTCTCTATGGGCGGAGATGTAGATCGCCTATTGGTTGGTTTGAAGTCGGTAAAGCTGCGATGATAGGACCAGATTCAGTCCATGAGGCTATGGAGAAGGTTCAGCTCACACGGGACAGGTTGAAAACAACTCAAAGTCGCCTAAAGTCCTATGCTGATGTAAGGAGAGAACTTGAGTTTGAGGTAGATGATTGGGTGTTTCTGAAGGTATCTCCCATGAAGGAAGTGAATAGGTCTGGAACCAAAGGAAAACTCAGCCCTCATGATGTTGGACCCTACCGGATTGTGAAATGGGTTGGCAAGGTGGCATATGAATTGGAGTTACCCTCAGAATTATCTTCTATTCATCCTATTTTCCATGTGTCTCTCTTAAAGATGTGTTTGGGTGATCCAGTTGTGGTGGTTCCCGTAGAGAGTGTGGGGGTGAGAGACATCCTTAGCTATGGGGAGATTTCATTTGAGATATTGGATCGTCAAGTTCGGATACTAAGGAACAAGGAGGTAGCTTCAGTCAAGGTATTATGGAGGAATCATCATGTTGAGGGAGCTACATGGGAAGCCTAAGCGGATATGATGGCTAGGTACCGACACCTATTCCCTTCCGGATCAGTTTAAGTTTGAGCTATCAATTCTTGCCCTAAAACTCTATTTAGTTTTCATGTTCAGTTCATGCGCCCAAGTTTCTTTTATGTCAAAACGTGTAGGTATGGTTCGTGAATTTAGTTCAGCCATGTAGTACAGTTCGGAGGTAGTCATTCCATTAGTTTTCAGCTTGCATGATCAGTAATTGAGTATGATGATTGCATTTCTCTGCTTTTCTGCATGTTTTCCAACATTCGAGGATAAATGTTCCCAAGGGGGAGATATTGTTATACCCGCAAGCCCAAAGATCAGATTCGGGAGTTGAAATGGGGAAAACTTAAAATCTAGCACCAGGTCACAAAACAAGTCGTTCTGTGACCGGTGGGGTAGACCATGAGTCGTGAAGAAACTTGTGGTGAGGTATAGAACTTGAGTTGAAATTTTGGGTTTTGGAAATCCCCATGGACCTGACCATGAGTCGTGGTTAGTCACCGCGAATCGTTGAGTCAGTCGTGGGCAAGGGTTAAGGGAAAGTGAAGAAAATTTGGCAATGTACCCTACGGTTGGTTACCACAAGTCGTGGTCAGGCACCACGATTCGTGGGATGGGTCGTCCTCAGCCAGTTGCTTATGGCTTAAGAATTTGGGCAGTGAGGATAACAAGTGGGGACCACGAGTCGTGGTCACTAGTAACGACTCGTAGGGTCCCACGTGGCGAGGCCCAGATGAATTATTGGATAGCACACTCGGCAACTGATGCCATGGGTCATGGTCTTTGGTAACGACTTGTCCAGTCCCTCGTTGGGACTGGAAGTCAGTTTTTAACAGAGGATTTATTAAGGGTATTATCATCATATCTAAGTCCTAGGGTCTTAAACTACATCATTTAAGGCTCTAAATACAATGTTTTATGAGGGGAAAACCTATCCTAGGCACATTCACATCCATGCATGCAAAGTTCAAGAGTATAGAGGGTGATCAAGCACAAAACCCCAAGGTTCTTCATCAATTGTTTTTCAATTCTTCTTGGGCAAGTAAAGGAGTGATAGAATCCAAGTCTTTCAGGTATGTAGGGTTATGAGTGGGTGAATTCGTTCACACCCATGCCCAATCTCTCCAATTTCATGAAATTCTATTTGAAAATCTTGTGGGGTTTTATCCCAAATTCTTATGAAATTCTAATGATCTATCTATGGGTTAATGTCTCTCATGTATCACATCATGTTTTATGAATCATGGGAAAATTTTACAACTTATTCTATTATAAATTTATTAATTTAAATTCCTATAAAATTATTCCCAATCATGCATGTTCTATGATAAATCGAGTTATGATTTTACCTTGATTTTGATGTTCTTTAACCCATCATGATTTATGATACGTATTTACTCTAATTCTCATCATGAATTTATGATTACTAAGTGTATTCATGTTTTACAAGTGTGCATTGATTTCATGATTTATCGATTTATGATGTTGGCCGATTCATGGGCCCTTGATTCATGGCTAAGCATCTATTTAAATAGGGATCAATGATGTTAATGTTTATTTGGCCATTAATCTCATGAATGATGTTTATGATTTACATACGAGCCTAATGTGCATGTTTTTGGGAACAGTGTCTTGCACCGAGTAGCCCGGTGTTCAAAGGACTATGTCGGTGTCTCATAACTATGTGCCACTATAGCTTCATATTTATCACGACCCAAACGTACACCCGGATCGGAACACGGGACAAGGAGTCCCGAGAGACCCCAAGTAAACACATGGCGTAAGCATACATCTAATTTGTTCACATGAGCGGAAGACTTAACATAAGAAAAACATAATCATGACATAATAAAGGAGAAATCCAACACAAGAATCATACATGACGGTTGATTACAACGTGTAGTTTGAAAAGCCTTCTAATCATGAAAGATGGGTTGATGGGAAAATACCCCAACTAAGCCAACAATACTGAAACTGAAAGGAAATGATATAGTCTAAAGATATGGCCCTCAGAACATGAGGACTCACCAAGTACGTTGATAGCAATCTCTGAAGCACTACTAAGGAGGGTGAACCTGAGAGTCGGGTCTAGTATCATGAAACGATACAGCGTAGAAAGTATTCAGTCAGTACGTGGAATGTGCTGAGTATGAAAGGTAAGTAAAAAGGACATTTAAAATATATAAATCTCATAAATGATCATAAGATTACGACATCATGCTCATATCGTAAGTCATCATAACATATCATAAGGCTCAAGGTTTTCGAACATTCGTAATACGAACATAATCATGATCTTAGGATAAAATCTTTACTTAACATGACTTGAGCAAAAATACATAATCATAACATGCATAAATCATGAGGAACAGTGGGAGATTCTCTGAACAGACATACCCCATACGAGAACACATGAAGCCCGACTTGTAACCCTAGTCAGGAGGGTTTCCATACCTTTACAAGGGTAGGACCATGAAAGTGTGATATCACCATGAAAAGAGCCATTTGGACCGGGAACAGTCACATAGGAGGTCCCAACATACCTACGGTGGCACGTAGTTTATGAGGTCTGGGGAAGAACAAAGGCCCCGAACCCACTCGTTGTTTGATACTAGTCCCAAAACATATATAGTTCTCATAGTATAACTTTTACGAGTTCATGGGCTAGTTAAATCATGATAATCATAAACATACTTGTACATACATGAACTAGCCATGAAATAGGACCTGTGAGTTGGCCAAAGCATAATTCCTAATTCATAAGGTTCATACATACTTGTAAATCATGCATATTGCTTGGAATTCATAAAATCATGACAGCTAATCGATTAAATGCATAATTTAACTCATAATTCATGCTAGGCTTGTAAATATCAATAATAGAAAAGTACATCGTAAATCGATACATCATGGGTCATGCATAATTAGGCTTAATTTCATAGAAATCGAAATCGATAAAATTATAAATGATTTAGATAATAAAACTGGTCAAAACCCATAAATTATGATGAGATTCTAAAATTACAAAATCCGTTATCAAATCATTAGGCTTTTATAAAATCATCCTCAAAACCCCATGAGTTTTTATTAATTTTTTGTACAACTAATAGAGGATGGGCATGGGTGTGGAAGAAATCACCCATTGCCGTACATACCTGAAAACAACTGATTCTACAATCCCCTAGATTTCCCAATAGAAAATTGATGAAGAACACCTTGAAATCCCCTAGATCACCCTTCTATCACCTCCCCAAACCTTTGCATGCATGAATGTGGACTTAGGCTAGTCTATTCTCTCTTAAACCACCCTTTCTGATGTTAAAACGATGTAGTATATGACCCTAGGACTTAGGAATTAGAGAAAAACCCTTACTTAAATCTCAGAATATTGTTGACTGCCTGTCCCCACGAGGGAATGGATGACTCGTTTCCAGGTACCATGACTCGTGGCGTTGAGTCATCATTTTCACTGCCAAAATTCATCAAGGGACTCCACGAGGTACCCCACGAATCGTGGTGGCTGACCACGACTCGTGCTCACCACCCGTGATCCACACTGACCAAACTCCTTGCCACGCATCCAGTCTAGGCCACGGGTGACCTCACGAGTCATGTGGTCTGACCATGACTCGTGGTCATGCCCGTGGTCTCCCCAAACCATTAGACCTTCTCGCTTGGCCATGAGTCACTTCATGAATCATGGTCACTCCTCATGAGCCACTTCATGGATCGTTCTGTGATCTGGTGCGAAATTTTAGTTTTTCACCTGACTACCGGGTCTTATCTTGGGTCCCTAGGCTATAACAATATTGATACATTACAATGTTAACAGATCCCCTCTTTCGTGATATCACATACTGCACGTCCCTTGCTTGGCAAGCCTTGGACGACTCTACCCACTTGAATGAGATAGTTTGGGCCTCATGTAAGGCTCTACCATGATGGTGTCAGTTATGATGAATCCTCCCATTGTTCCTCATTATTTATGCATGGTTATGTTCATATTATTTTGTCTCAAGTCACGTTTAATGAAGCTTTTCTCCTATTGTTATGATTATGACTGATTTACGAATGTTTTGAAAACCTTGAGCCTTATGTTACGTTATGATATTTATGTCATGAGCATGTTTTCCTATTCTTATGAACTATTATATATTTTAAATGTATGTTTTATTTACCTTGGATACTCAGTACATTGCATGTACTGACCGCATACTTTATGCTGTATCATTTTATGATACAGGCTCCGACATTAAGACCTAGCACCATCATTAGCTCGTTTCCTGGAGTTAGCATCCAGTCAGTGGTGAGTCCTCATCTCCTGAGGACCAGTTGATATTAGTTATCCTTCATGTTCAGTATTCCATACATGTTGAGTTAGTTAGGGGTGTTGTCCCATCAACCCAAAAGATATGTTAAAGGCTTTTAGACTATATGTAGTATTCAGCTGTCATGTATGGAGTGTGTTTCGTTTTCTATGTTATGTCATGATTACTCTTTTGTTCCGCTTTATTTGATTGAGTTAGATGTATGTTCATGCCATTGGTCGACTTGAAGTCTCTCAGGGCTCCTTGTCCCATGGTACGATTTGAGTCTACATTCGGGGCGTGACAAGTGAATCGGGCCAAACTACCCATAGACTTTCTACTCAAGGCATCTGCTACCACATTCGCCTTCCTAGGTGATACAAAATGGTAAGATCATAATCTTAAGTAACTCTAACCATCATCATTGTCTCATATTCAAATCTTTATTCTTGAATATGTATTGTAGACTCTTATGATCAGTATAGATTTCATATGGCTCACCATAAAGATAGTGACGCTAGATCTTCAGTGCAAATACGACTGCAACAAATTTCAAGTCGTGAGTCGGATAATTCTTCTCATGAATATTTAGTTGTCGAGATTCATATGGAACCACATTACCGTTCTGCATTAAGACACCCCCCAATCCAACTCGAGATGAATCGCAATAAATGGTGAAACCACCCTCCACTGTAGGTAACATCAAAATCGAAGTCATATTCAATGCGGTCTTTAATTTTTGAAAACCTTCTTTACATCCATTAGACCATTGGAATACTACACCTTTTGAGTTAAACTTGTTAATGGAGCGGCTATCTTTGAGAAGCTCTCTACAAACCTTCTGTAATATCCAGCTAGTCCTCAGAAGCTGAGTATCTCTGTAGGAGTACTAGGTCGAGGCCAATCTCGAACCACTTAAATCTTCCTTGGATCAACTTGGATTCCATCCCGTGACACTACATGTCCCAAAAAGGAAACTGTACCCAACCAGAACTCACATTTCAAGAACTTGGAATAAAGATTTCATTCTCTATGTGATTTTAGAACAACTCTCAGGTGTTGTTCATGTTCTGCCTCACTGCGAGAGTAGACCAGAATGTCATCAATGAACACAATCATAAAATGGTCTAAGCATGGCTTGAATACCCTATTCATGGGGTCCATAAATGTTGTAGGTGCATTAGTCAACCCGAAAGACATCAACAATAATTTAAAGTGCCCATATCTGGTCTGAAAAGATGTCTTAGAGATATCTTCAGTCTTCCTTCTTAGCTGATGGTAACCTGATCTCAAGTCAATCTTGGAAAAGTGAGTAGCACCCTGTAGCTGATCGAATAAATCATCAATACAAGGCAATGGATATTTATTCTTGATCGTCTCCTTAATCAACTGTCTGTAGTCAATGCACATTCTCATTTTACCGTCTTTCTTTTATTCAAATAACACAAGTGCACCCCAAGGCGATACACTAGGCCTGATGAACCCCTTATCAAGTAGCTCTTGGAGTTGAACTTTCAATTTTCTCAACTCAGCTGGAGCCATATGGTATTGAGGAATAGAAATAGGTTGAGTTCCTGGGACTAAATCAATGCTACTCAATTTCACTTATTGGCGGTAGCCTAGGCAAATCTTCTGGAAATACATCAACAAACACTATCAATAGTAACATCTTCCGCTCAAGTATCACGAACAGTAGCAATAAAACCCAAACACCCATGATTAATCATTCGATGTGCCTTTACATAAGATATTATCTTTTCTTGGGTCATATGAGTCAATCCTTTCCACACTAAAGCTGGTTCTCTAGGAAAATTAAAATGTATAAGCTTAGCATAGCAATCAACTAAATCATAACATGATGACAACCAATCCATACCCATAATCACATCAAAGTTATACAAGGGTAACTCTAGTAGATCAACTACGGTGTCGCTATCCTGAACATATATCACATAGTCTCTATAAACTCTATCCACTACCAAAGTCTCCCCTATTGGGGTCATAACCATATATGGCACAATAAGAGACTCAACTCTTCGTTCTAAAAATATAGAAAAACATGGAGATACATACGAATACGTAGAACTAAGATCAATAAGAGCATGTGCCCCATGAGAATTGACAATGATAATACTTGTGACTACAGCATTAGATGCCTAAATATCCTATCTTCCATCGCTAAGAATCTCGGTGGTCCACCTGCTCCCTGAGCAACCTGCGCACCTTGTCGACCCTGTCCACGAGCACCCTGTTGAGCGACCCTAGCTGGCTGAGCCTGCACAGGTATACTTGTAGCAGTTCCCTGCAGATGTGTCATAGCCTAAATAGTACCAGAGTTCCCCTTAGGATAATATTTAGCGATATGCCTCTTTTCAGCACAAGTAAAACAAGGACCAACAACCCCATAGCAATGACCACCATGATGCCTACCATAATTAGGACACTTCTGATATGGACTTGACTTATATGAGCTGTTACCCTTTCTCTACATCTGTTGTTGACCCTGTCTAGCTGGATTATCACCTCTAGAAGACTATACCACTGACTCTGACTGTGTAGGCTTGGATTACCCAAGATTATGGACATTCTTTCCCCCAGATGGAGAACCACTAAACCTGCCTGTGTTACGTTCCCTTTTGCTTTCTCGCTCATATCTTTCAATTTCTAAATAGGACTCACAACAGAGGGTAGTGTCAGCTACGTCTGAATAGGTATCACTTCACACATCTCGTATCATAGAACCATGATAACGATGCTCAAGTTCATCCATGAATCCTCTCACCTTCTCCCTCGGGTCTTCAACTAAAAATGGAACATACCTAGATAACTCAGTGAACTTAGCCTCATACTCTGTAACTATCATAGCTCCTTGGCGAAGGTTAATAAACTGACGTCTCATGTCATCGTGTGTGCTCAAGGGAATGAACTTGTCCTTAAACATTGTTTAATACTCTGACCAAGTGATAAGTGGTAACCCTGCTTGTCTGCCTCTCTGAACTGAAATCCACCATACCTCTATAGACCTTGAGAATAGAAAAGTTGTAAATTCCACACCTTGAGTCTCGTTCAACCCTAATGTTGTCAGTAACTTTTCACAATGATCAATGAATTTCACGACCCAAATGTACACACGGATCGTGGACACGGGACAAGGAGCCTCGAGAGACCCTAAGTCTACCCATGGCATGAGCATACATATAATTCAATCACATGAGCGGAAGACTTAACATAAAGAATGTAATCATAAAATAACATAAGGAAAAACCAGTACTAGACTTATACAATATGGTGGAGTACAACATGTATTCTGATAAGCCTCTAAACATGAAAGATGAATTGATGGGACAATTTCCCAACTAATCCAACATAAAAACTGAAAGGAATAACATAGAGCGTGAACATGTATCCCTCGGAACATAAGGACTCACCAAGTGCGCTGAGAGCAAATACAAATCTATCTATGGGTGAGGATGAGCCTGAGAGCTGGGACCTGTATCATGAGATTATTGTTCAGCAGTCTGGATGACTACACTCAAGTGCACGTGGTCGAACAAGTAGTAAATGGCTCAAGTAAGCCAAGTATCGATCCCACAGGAACTGGACTACGGGGCAAATCTACTCAAGTGTCAATTAACTGTAACTCTAAAAAATGCAGACAACAATGTAAAGAAAAGTTTTTATATTTTGTTTCCTAAA
>JACEIK010016165.1:1604-13301 GCA_018107945.1 Datura stramonium
ATTTAATATATATACAAATAATAAAATCTAATAAGCTGTGTTTTCTAAATTTTTCAAAATTCTAATTCTGCCTCGGTATATGATAATTGTGCTTTAAAGATATTTTTTAGTATTAAAAGTTAGAAACATCCTAAGGGTAGAAAAAGTGATATTATGAAAGTTGGATATTTATAAATGAAAATTAATTTTTTTATGAAAACAATAACTATAACAATAATTACAGCTCAATCCCAAATAAGTTAGAAACAAATATAAATTTTCATTGATCTATAAAAGTGATGGAAACTCTATATCCTTGGAAGATGAGTTTTTAGAAACCATTTTTCTGGGGAAAAAAAAAAAAAAACACCATGAAATAAAATAACCCCCCAACCCAATCTCATTGTTTCCAATGATTAAAATAAAATCAATGAAATTTTCGGATTCTGTTTTCGGTTTAATTCACCTTAAAGGAAAATAGAATACAATCTTCAGTCCTGTAAAAACTGGGTGAAAAAAAAGAATGGGGTGGGGGAATTTTGAACATCTACGACCTCTACCTCTTTTTCGAAAATCTACTGAAAACACAAAATTACTCTTCCTTAGAGTTGTTGAGACTGATTAACACGGTTCTCCTCTACATCTTTTGCTCCTATATTTGCATCTGTATCTATCAACTTTCTTATACATGTACAAGAATATATTCCCTAATCTCTTTTCCTTGTTGGCCAATTAGTGCAACTTGAAAGTGTACCATACAAGTTACAACTGTTTGTAGAAGAGAATGTACGCTTGATCATGCAGCACCTTGCTTGTGGGGATGGCTGTGACAGACACGTCATCGTAACGCAGCCACTTGCCACTTGGATGGCGGGCATCCGCAGTGTAATGACCCTTTGAAGGGTCCCTTCCATGATGAGTGATCGTTGCAACGAGTTCATACCTCCTACCCTGTAGCAATTAAATAGAAGTATATGCATTACTAGATATCATCTTCTTCCTTTTTATTTTTGATAAGGGTAACATTCTATATATTAGAAGGTATTTGTATATTCCCCCAAAACAGACAATTACAAAATAGAGGAAATTTCCTGTCTATCATCTTCAGACACGGTTTAGATTGATAATTTCTGATACAGACAAAACAGTCATCTATAACAACAATGCCTTAATCCCAAGGAAGTTGGGGTCAGCAGTCCATAGCGCTCCATTTAAGCTAATCTCAGACCAATATTATACAGTTATCTACAGAACAGATTTTAAATGGCAGGTAAATTTACATAGCAAGGTGCATACAATCATAAACATGTTTGGACACTACAGGCGTTCATACAAGACTATAGAAAAGGAGCCTCATCAATAGGCCACAATACCTGAATGCTTAACTTTCAAACTCTATGGGCCTCATTCCTAGCCATGACATTTCACCACCAACTGTAACCAAGTAATAGAGAATGTTCCAATCTTACCCAGATTACCACACAAGAAGGAACAAGCCCAAACTAATTTATAGCACGAATGGATGACAATCTTTAGAAGCTTAATGACCCTTTAGAAGCTTTCGACCATACCTCTCAATGGCGAAAGTGAACTTTCTAGAAGGAGAATAAAACTAAGTAATTTATCAAAATCAATTTAACTGGAACATAGCCAAATCAAATCCAATGTGATCAGAATGTAAGATTAACATGACAATCTCAGTGCATAATCAGATTTCAGGACACCATTCAACCATGGGAACTAGCAGGGCCACATTTGTAAGAACAGGGTGATAATCTCACCTCAGAAGAAGAGGCAAGCAATTCACGTCCAAACACAAGCTCCAAAGGGAAGTGCACGGGTTTGTGCAACTTGGTACTCCCTTCAGTTCCGTAGCTAAAGCGCATTAAATGCAACACCATTATATCAGAAAGCTCCAGAATCTTAACAGATTTGCTGGCACTGACTACCTCAGCCTGAGATATCATTAATATAGAGAATCATGAAGCATTCTATAAAATGTTTGCAAGATTAACCATCCCAAAACACAATTATTTTTAATCACAAGTTGGCTTCTTCTAGAAAAAGTAAGGCACTTTCTGTGTTTTTTTTGGTCACTTAAACACAAAAGAAAATATCTTAATTTTCTTCTTATTTACATTTTTTAGGTGGAAAAAAAAAACATATCCCAGAGCATGATATTCTTGTATACTAAAAAGGGTGCATTCCACAGAATGAGTACATACTTATATACTTAATCATCTACTGGTCCAAAAGTTCACATAACATAATAGAGTACCTTTCCAGATGCGGATGTTCGATATCCTTCAAGAGCCTCTGGTGCAGAAAACATCCGAAGTGCATCTTCTATTGAGCAAATCAGCTCTGGATAAATGTTAAGGTGGAGCAGAAGAAATGGTTGTACTGTTGCTGAGGCTTTGTTACCTTGTTACACCAATGAATAAGAGCTATTAGACATATGGATAAGAGAGTCCCAACAGGAACATCTTATATGAACAAAAGAGAATAAGAAACATAGAAGATCAACACCGCCATTTCATTCAAACAATTGATGAAGGTCAAATTCGCAGGTTCAAGTTTTGCCTAATCCTTTTATGTCCATTAGCCAGCTAAGTAAGAGAAATGAACATAAGCCAAAATTTAATATGACTATTACAGAATATCCTTGTAACTCAGTTGCCCAAATAAGTGGACATAGTCAATATAACCACATAAAGGAATAAAGGATCTCAATCTCAGCTGACACAACTTCTTCCAGTATATGTCAGTGAGTCTCTGTGTAGTCTTTATAACACAATGAGAATAGATTTGGATAGATAAAGAACATATTCTCTTACTGCCACGGGCACAAACATAGCCCTCCTTTCGACAAGGAGTCATGCAATAGAAGAAAATTAAGTCCAAATTCTACAAATCCCAAAATACAGGTGGAATCAATATTCTCAGGAATACCAAATACCTCTCGACAAGGAAGAAATAAACTACTCCCATATCGTTTTCGTTTATCACACACTATACTAGAGGGGTACTTCAACAAAAGGCAGAGACTATTAGCTGCAGGGATAACTCATGACTTCTCCTCCATCAGGCTAACTAAACATGTATGAGTTGGAATTGGAAATGTTTATATTAGGATTTCGCTATATATTTTGCACTGTTGAATACTGACTATGTTTTATATAAATGGGGCAAGTATGTCACAAAATCTATCCATACACCAGAAGAATAAAATGTTATATAGAAGATTACCCAGAGTTAAAACCTCTTTTTTACTATTGCTCCCAAATGATATGATTTTGATGCACAAAATAAGACAGCATGCTTCCTAAAATTTGGGATAAGATGCTACAAATGTGACTAGAAATAAGAGACCCAAACTGCTATACATCTAATAGAGTGATTGTCACTCTAATATTTGAAGGTTTTAAAACCAGAAGTAGAACTGAATTTGGCTTGGAAGAAAGAACCCATATGTCATTGTCACTCGACAAAACAGTTCCAGTAGTAACTAACAATCCTTTAATATCTTCATATAGCTAAAGCTCAAACCACGAAATGACATGTCAAAGCTAGGACCAGATAAAACAATTAATCAATTAACAGCAAATGATCTCCTTTTTAGGCTTTACCACACTCGAGTATCTTTCTGAGATGTAAACAATATTTAACAGCAAAGACTAGACCAAAAGGAAGTTGCATTGTTTACTTCAGTGCTTGAAGACGATAGATACCTTTAAGTAACTTACCAAACTGCTTCAGAATTACATTGTGTCCTTTCCCAACACTTCTCCCTTTGATCAATCATCTTAAATGATTAGACTGCCTTTTTTTATACTACTGAAATCTTTTAGTGCATAAACATAGAGCAATATGGATCTAGGAAGCACGCGTAATCAATTCTTTTACGTTCTAGTACATTCTTGAAAAGAAAGAACTAGAAAAGACAGATGGTCTGCTAGCAAGATGAACCACTTCAATATTGGCTAGAAGGCAGACTCATCCACAGTCCATGTGTTCATATAAAGTCTGAAAATCAGAAAAGTAGAAAAAGAAAAAACTAACTCCTCTTCCTAACTGTAAGTTCTTAAGTTTGAAAGAGAGAATCATCACATTTCATAGGTACTACTAAGTTATCCTACATTGGTTGAGGGAATAAGCTATTGTCTCCTTGTATAGTTTTGCGCAATCCTCGTCTTAGGATTTTCTTAGCATAGTATTGAGTCGGACCCATCCTAGTTCTTGATTACCCACTGTTGAGCTCCAATGTTATGTTGTACACGCTTCAAATGTCCAAACAAAGTTGTGCGAAAGGGTATTAAGTAGTCTCACATTGAGGGAACAAGTTGTTGTCTCCTTATATGGTCTTTGTATAATCCTCACCTTTGCTAGCTTTTGCGGTTAAGTTAAGCCCAATATTCATTTTCTTAAGAAGTAAAACTAACAAGAACCTTAAACAACTCCAGGTGAAAAAAAAAATCTTTGCTTTCCAAATATATTATGAATATGTATCATCTTCATTACAATTCCTAAGAGCCTGGCTACTGAAGGTGCCAATACATTAGTGAAAGAAAAAGAAACAAGTACTTGCACAAAAGAATGTCCAATGGTAGATTCCAAAACACTGCAAGGGTCAACTGAAAACATTTGTGTTGTTGAAGAGTTAGATGAGCACCTACAAACCTTCATAAATTCTGATCAAACATAGTTTGCAATAGTGACACATTCCAAACTCCCATTTCTTTAAATCATTTCATCTTCCCTCTTATAATGATAAAAAACCTACGCTCTCTACTAAGTTGACCAGTTAGACCTTAGCTTTTACTCTTCTTTTTCTTTTTATTCTTATTCTGCCTTTTATACTATAGTAGCCAGATATCCTCTAAGTTAGTACAAGCATACAAGGTAGTGATGGAACAAGATGGATCCAAACATCCTGATGTAACTAAGCAAATATAAAAGGCATCCTGATCCAACCCCATGCATTCAGTTTACCTTTAGCCTTCACTACACTCTTCAATTGGCCTCCAAAAATTTCACTTAACTTTGATGGGACAAAGCTCTGTGTTCTGGTAACTGCAGTCCTATTCCTTGGGCCAACAGTCTCCCAATCATCATCCTCTTCCTCATCATCTGTTGATGAAACCAGAGAGGAGTTTCTCCCAACACCATTTGGTATTTGGCCCTCTAATTTTAGCAATTCATCATGCATCTGATGCATGAGATAACTGAGGAACTCCTGAGCATCTTCCTGCCTGTAAGCAAATCCACCATAACACTAATAAAAATGAAAAACTGGATTTACAGACATAAAGAGAGAATTACACAGGACCACCACTTCCCTCAAATTTGTGTGTCAATCAAATTTCTCTTCAAATGCAGTTGCTAGGTGCAATTAAATCATAAGAAACTCATTTGAACATCTACATTTCCCAATGTCTTGTGATGGACAAAACAATCCCAGTTAAGAGGGCAAGAAAATAGTTCTATTAATCACCTTCAGTCAACAAAAAGAGAAAAATAATGGACAGAACGACAAATAAAAGGTCATAAAAGTGGTATACAACTTAACCAAAAAAACTGAATTTGATGTAAGGAGGACCGAAAGAAGGTAATTATAGAACTTACAGAAGTCTCAGTTGACATATAGAAGAAAGACAAGCTCTTTGAAAAGGAAAGCAGAATGAAATATTAAAGTGGTAAATGGGGAATTCTAGGAGGAAATCTAAAAGGTAAGACTGAGAAGTGTTGGGCATGTGCATAGATAAGTTTTTTAAAGACAGAAAAAATTGAAAAGACAAGAATGTATACAGCCAAGAAAATCATTCCACAGCTAGCTGAATAGGTAAGAAGTAAGAACTAGACTATAAATGAGTACTCTGGTCATTTAGGGTGTAAGATCTCTAATCTTATCTGTTTTCTTAGTGCAGTCTGCACAAAAAATACAGTTTTTAAATGAAAGCCAGTAATCACATGAGTATGTGACAAGAAGATAAAGGATCTTTACCTGCCAAACTCACTTTAAATGGAGTGCATCTTTTTCATTATAGACTTCAAAGATGATTTTATTTGTGTTATCACCATCTTATACAGCTCTTTTCCCAAAAAAAAAAAAAAGAATCCAAAAAACCTGGGCAAAATAAAAGGTGGAGAATTTCACATGTAAAGTGCCCTCCTTTAGATTGATTCATTTGTTAGCATCCACTTGTGATTCAATGGCTGGTTTAAGGATATAACACAGACAATTACTTCAGTATAGCTCTTCCTTTTTCTCCTTTCAGCCAATTTTTGCCCTAGAACTAGTGGTTACACCCAAAGCCAAGCACGGTTTTTCCATTCACTGAGAGATCCAACTGCCAAAATCAATTAAAAGGACACCATGGACCAAGATCCAACATATGATTGTTTCACATTCATCTCTTTCCCCCATATGAAAAGTGTAAAAGGAAAATTTGGGGGAAACAAATGTTATTTGCTTTTTAGACTGCTAAAACTGAATTTAAAAATAAGTTTTGACTGAAAAAGGTCCAAGAGAAAGTAAAAAAAAGTATTTATACTAGATGCAGTAAAACCTGGACTCTCCCATAGCTTATGTCTGCACATTCATGTTAAAGTTGTGATGGCATGTATAGCTACAAAAGTTGGCGATTGACACTGAAGCTTGGGAATCTATCAAAATGGTGCTTTTCGGAAAATATTGACCGTGACACCTATTAATCTATGATACTAGTGCATTGCAAAATAATGCATATTTCTATTGCAAGAAAGACAAGATCCAGTTGACAAAAAGGGGAAAGTCATTGACGTTGCTCAGAGCACCAAAGAATAGTCAGGTGAGGAACAAGATATAGTTTATATGCTGTCAGTAACTACCTTGGTCTGCCTGTCAAACTATTCAGGACATCCGGAGTAAAGTTCTTTAGGACAGATTCAAACATTAAAGGTCGAAAAGGCAGTCCAATTTCCGGAACAATTGTTTCCTTTTTATTCATGCTTGAATCAGTGAATATGCCAAAGTTGGAGATGAACTGAACAAAGGCATGTAAAGTTGGATACCCAGCCTGTAATAAGCAGAACCAAAATTTGAAATTTAAGGTTCTTATAAGTAATAACTAAACAGATTTTTTTTAAGTAGGTTATCACCATACCTCTGTTATATCACGTGATTTTAGTTCTTGCAGGAGATGAACAAAAGGAGAGCAAGAGAGAAGAGCTTGAAGAGTTGCATTAAGAAAGCATAAGTTCCCCAAGTTGACCAACCCTCGAGGTAACAAACTTCGGAAAACCACAGCAGACCCATTTGATGCCTTCAAAGATTTATGACTACCATTCACCAAGTTATAGTTTTTAGGTTGATTAGTTAAATTTATGTCTTCTACACTGTTAGACAATTCAGACACATTATCAGCTGCACATTGCAACAAGCTTGATTTCTCTGACGAGTCATAAGCACTTCTGGCATTCACTGTTGGATGTAACACACTCCTATTGTAAGCAGGATTTGTAAAACTAGAACTACCGTATTCCTTTATAGTTTCGCCCACTGACTTTATGGGTTTCCCTTTATTGCAGTGACCCCCAGTGACATTCTCTCTATGAGCAAGCTGTGATAGCTGGAGATTCTTAGAATGATCAAACTCTGTCAATTTTGTGTCGAAAATTCCCACAGATTTCAAAGTTGCAGAATCCAAAGAACCAAATGTGATCTCTACACCAGTTGTTGGCTGGCTTTGCAAAGTTTTAATCTCATCTTCAGTAAATGACCCAAAGATCAACACCTGATGATAAAAAGAGTTTCAAAAAAATTGGTAAACCAAATACACAGAGTCACAAACAGATGCAAGAAGTAACATAACCAGAACCCAAATTTTGCTAGTCTGAAGATGTTATAACTAATATCAGAGCAATTTCATATCAAATCAGCAAATAATAAACAAACTAGTTTATTCCCAAAAAGAAAGCAGAACCAATAAACTACTACAAAATCTACTCACAGTCTCACACAAGTATGGTTTCAAAAGAACTTTAGGTTGGAGATATTGTCGAAATTGGGAAGTTGTTGTTTTTGAGAGAGATGTCGCATTGGTGGTTGAGGAATTTTCAGAATGGAGAATTATTTGTCACCTAATCTACCAACAAATTGGAAGACATGAAAGGGGTAAGGAGAAACAGAGGAATATAAAATGGACAGAACAATTTCTCAATCCATCATAATAGTTTATGTCAAAAATGAGAAATGCCTTTCTACATTGTTCACATCCTAATTGCCCCAGACGACACAAAAAATTAAATAAATAAAGATTACCCTGCTACCCAATTTCCAACGTATTTTAAACAAGCCTAGTTGTCCAAATAAACAATGAACTAATGAAGTATTCAGCATATTATAGAATATTTGCTAAGAGCTATTTATCCTATATAATAATAGCTTTTGCCACCTAAAATCATATATGTAATTGAATAATAAAAAAGCAAAGCTCCATTAAACAGAAAAACAGAACAACCATTAAGTTCATCTAACCTATAATACAATTGGTTGGTCATGTCCATTGTGTATATGTCAGCAGCAAACCAGCTAGCTCAGTATCATCAAGATTACCAATGCAAGAACCTGCATTCTGTGCTCTTTATAGAGACATAAGCTAATGAGTAATGAGTTCTTGCAATGTAGCAGGCAAAACTGCACACATGTTCCCCTCTCCTCTAATTAACAGAAGCCTTGTTCTTTGATATACACAGCTCTGGAAGGCTTCCTTTGTCCCAGCTTGGCTAATCATATCCCCACATGGAATTCTTTATCTGGCTAATCATATCCCTAACTGTTCTCAAGGATTTGATTGAATCGTCCACTCCACCCCAAGAGTGCTTATGTCATAGGGGAACTCATGGCTTTTATTTAAAAAACAAAATAGGTACCAAGATGGTACAAAATGGTACAGAACTCATATAGAGACCAAACAAGCAGCCTATTACACTTCCCTTCCTAATGAATCCAAAAAATCCATGTACTGATTCAATAGGGAACTCATGGCTAGGAACATGGCCTTTTTTGGTATATTCGGAAGGAATAATAAAAATAAGTCCAATTTGGTTGGTGAGCCTAGTGATAAGAAACAACAACCGGGGAGAAACCATGAATAAAGAGAGAAGAAGCTTTCCAAAGAACTTATATCTTATGCTTTCCTTTTCCCTTTTCACTTTTGAGTGGAGGCTGACATCACTTCCCTGTCAGAATGTATCACATATTAACACATCTCTGTTCCCGGGTCCAGCTCCAGTTAGTGTGACAGAGAAACCAGAAAGCTCCAAAAGAAATTCTTGTGGGTCTTGGGGAGAAAGACCTTAGTGCTTCAGAGGCACTATTGTGGAACTGGCCTTGGAGATTCGAGAGTAAGGAGCAGCATTACAAAGGGACATGATAGCAGGAGAATATGGAGTCGTGGCAGGAGATCGGAGGTCTTGAAACATAACATTACCCTATGAATGCAGTCTCCGGGGAAATATCATAAAGGATTGTGAAGATTTTTTTCCTGACAAGAAGAGGATTGTGAAGATTTCAGAAGCTTAGTTACTTATGGAATAAGTGAATGGAGGTAGAGTCGGTTTTTGGGATAAAAGGTGGTGCACAGAAAGTACATTGAGGACAACCTTCCCCAACTTATTCAGAATTTTGTGCCAGAAAAAAATGATGGTGCAACAAATTCAGGTGGTAAAAGAGGGGAAATTCACTTGGACTTGAGATACAAAAGGAATTTTACAAGATCGGGAGGTGGATGAATTCGAGAAGCTGATGGAAAGGCTCTACAAACAAAATACCAAACTCACTGTCGAGGATTCATGGAGGTGGAGGTCAAGAAGCTATGGTGTATTTTACTGAAAATTATACATAGCTTTAGGTGAGAGAGGAGTTAATTTTACCGCATGTGGGGGTTTGGATTCGTAGAGCACCAACGAAAGTGTGCTTTTTTGCTTGGCTGACAGCTAAAGGGGCAATTTTGACAGCAGAGAACATGAGGAAAAGATGAATTACATATGTTAATGGGTGCTTTATATGTACATGTTTAGGAGAAGACGTGGATCACCTCTAATTATATTGCCTGGTGGTTTGTACTGAACTGGAATAATTAGAAATCCAAACATGATTGACAAATCACACCAAATAAGGTAAATTATTAGAGTTGTTTAGGCAGTGTGCCATTATGTTTTTAAGAAACTCAATAATCAACTATTCTTCGATAAGAATGGTTGAAATGCTTAAACAAAATAGATTGTCAGAATCGCATACTTCATATGCTGAGTGGATTTGACATAAATGTTACCACAGGTACATGATTTGGACCACCAAATTTATCATTTCATATACTACTCTATCATAAAAGAAAATTCTAGTACTCCAGAATGGAAGACTACATTCAGTAGGAGATTAGTTACTCATGGTAACAGTGTTCTCAACTTAACTGAAAGTTCATTTTCAGCTCAACACTACAACTTACACCATGACAAAGATCATAACTTATCTATCAAAAGTCAATGTCTACTGAGGGAAAACACCTCTATTTAAATGTTTATATCTAATGTTAGAGGTTAACTGGTTC
Source organism: Datura stramonium (assembly GCA_018107945.1). NCBI lineage: Eukaryota > Viridiplantae > Streptophyta > Magnoliopsida > Solanales > Solanaceae > Datura > Datura stramonium. The sequence goes on from JACEIK010016165.1 coordinate 12,176, forward strand.
TTCGCAGATATAGATACCACATGACTGCAAATGCACCATTTACTTCTACTAGCTTCTTAAAAAAATTCATCATTTCTCTAACATGATGAAACTACCATATCCATAGAGAACACAGGTTGCAAAAAGAAAAACACTATTGAAGCTTTTATTTTTTGCGTTTTCCCCTTTTTCTATGACAGCGGTGTCCAAACCAACTTGCCATACCTCAACTAATCCACCAGACAGCCTACTTAACCCCACAACCACATGAGTAGTGTAAACCTGTCGACGGTAGAATTTTACAAATTTTGCACCATTTCTCTATCACCATGAAGCTATCATAGAGAACCCAGGTTACAGAAACAAGACTTCTCCATTAAATCCTCTGCATCTCACTTTTGTTTCTATTTTTTTTGTAAAATGTTGTCTTAACCAGATTGGGTGCACCTGACTAATCCATTGGACAGCCTGCAACAGCTCGCAAGCAAGTCTCCACCAAGGCTGGACTAGATGGAGCCGCATTGACTGCTGCAGCTGGAAATTCCAAGCGGAGACATCTATGTCAATTTTTTCCTTTCAAGTGTAGTTTTAGCATCATTTCCTAGCCACTCAAGATTTTATTAATTTCTCTTCATCTCAGTAACACCAAGTGCAACCGTATCAAACCCAAAAGAAGATCGGTAAAGTTTATCTTTTTTCTTCTAAGAGTTAACATCATTCTCCTAGCTATTCAATTTTCTCAAACGCCATAAAGTCACAGCACAACACATCAAACAGAAGTTCCCAAAACGATTTTTTTTTTGGTTAAGGGTTTGAAATCATTGTAGTAAAAAGGCATAAATTTCCCAATTCTAGGAAAACCCTGCAAAAGGGTTGAACCAACACACACCAAATGTAGTGTTATGAAAAAAAAAACGCAAGTCTTTAGTACCTTTTGATCATTCATCTTCGAAGACTGGACAAAACCCTCAAAGTAAACCCATGGTGGAGGCAATCAGAGACGAAAGTAATCCGTTTTGAGGAGAACAGGGGTTGAATCTGGAGAAGCAGAGACATGCAATATGAGTAGAACAGAGCAAAACAACAATGGAAGACATGAAAATACAGAGAAGATAGTAATGGAGCTCACAGAGAGAACGGGGGGTGG
>JACEIK010016167.1:0-16311 GCA_018107945.1 Datura stramonium
GGCGGCCCCACCACCGCCGCCTCAAGTATGTGTGTATATATATATATATGTTAAGTCAAGTCATTTGAACATTTTAAAAACATAAGCTATGGACTTGGGTGAATTCTCAACGAGGTTTTCGTCAAATTAAGGTAAAATTACACGGCTAAACTCTATTCAATTGGAAATTCATCTGGGATAACAAGATTTATATCTATAAGAAACGTATCTATGCAGTTATTTCTTGAAATCTAGCTCGGGTTATCGGAGCCTCGCCGAGTAGAAGTTGTAGAAATCACTTCTAATCGAGTCCTAAGCGTCTTCAAGTGATAAGTAAGTATTTCTATTCTCGAAAATTTGTAAGCTTTCGACTTAATTGTATAGAATTTGATTTGTGGTTAATGTGCTTTAAGGATATGTTGCTATCCATTTCCTTGGATTGAAAATAGCTTTATTCTCTCAACGTAAGGGTTGCAATTTGGAGGAATCACTGGCTTTAGGTTGGAACTGATTGGGTGAACAGAAATCGACGATTAAGGTATGTTAAGGCTAACCTAGCTCTTTGGCAAGTTACTCTCATCATAAAACTGCTACAACTTGTACTTTTGTAACAACTTAAGAATTCAAATCTTGTAGTAAGTCGATATGCATATAATTGAGATTGTAGAGTAGTATCACTAGTTGGGGTTGATCGTATTTCATACAGCCTCTCGCCATGAGTAGATGAGGAGCTGCTAGTCATATGAACTGCTTATGGAGCTATAAACTTCTTACGGAGCTACGATGCTACTAATACTTAAGGAGCTATAAATTGCTTATGCAGTTACGATGCTTCTATCGTTTATAAAACTATAGACTGCTTTCAGAGCTATGAACTTGAGTTGCTTATGGGGCTATTGTATTGCTTACGGAGCTACTAAATTGCTTAGGAGCTAATAATTGTCTGAGAGGACTAAATAGAAGCCTTCGGGGCCACATTGAAGTCTCCTATGAACTCCTTCTATGGAAAATGGCATCGATGACCCTCACTAGGGCTTGGTGTGCCCGAAATGCAGTTTCAGTCACTTGCAGGGCCTTGGGGGTACCAATAAGGTTATATAGACTGATTGGCGCTTGACGGGGCTTATGGGGGTCCAGGTAGGTTATATCTATGTTGATTTTACCTTCCAGGCTTATGGGGCCCCGGTTAGGTTCTTGTTTGGGTATTACCTGTTAGTTGTAGCTCATGATTATGGCATTGTGCATGTTAGATTCTAAATCCTGTTACTATCTGTTTCCATTTCTTTTAGAAGCTTTCAATCGTCTATTTCTATTACTATCTTACATATTCTATACATATCATACTGACGCCCATATTTGGGCGCTGAATACTTGCCTGCAGGTTTGGACAGACGAGTTTCAGGACTTTCATAACAGCTACTCAGGGTCAGCAGATTGGTCAGCTCCTTTCCTTTGGATTTGCCAGCTAGAGAAGCTTTGCTTGTTTTTGTTATATAGTTTTGGGGTAGGTCGGGTAGGGTCCCTGTATCGACCATTATTTCACTCTTAGAGGCTTGCAGACTACAGTTCCTAGCTAGTTGTTCGTTGTTGGCCATGTGGGCCTATATGTTTTATGTTCTGTATGTTGACCGTGTGGGGCCTAGTTTAGATATTTGTTAGTAGCTTTGTTGGTTGTAGTTTATATATAACTGCTTGCCTTCCTTCTGTTATAACTTAGACAACATGGTGGTTTTGTCGGCCAATATAGGATCCTTTTATTATTGTGATTGCTAGGTTAGCTATTTTTATGCAGGTTCGTTGTGCAGCTTTATCGGCCTGACCTGTGTCTACAACTGAGATATAGCTGTTCTTTTTCTTGATTATGTGTTGTTGGTAGGCACTAGAGGTGCATATGCCCAATTAGGTCAACTCACAGTCAAGTATGGCACTAGGTGCCAGTCATGCTTCCCAAGGTGGGGTGTGACAAATTTGGTATCAAAGCAACATTGTATCTTAGGGAATCTACAAGCCATGTCTAGTAGAGTCTTGTTTATGGATGTATTGTGCATCGCATTCTATAAGTAGGAGGCTACGGGTCATGATAGCATGGTTACCTTCCTTCCTCTGAAATTGTGCTATAGAGCTAAGTGTATAGGATTGAGTCCCTAAGCTTCTGTTATTTTGCTTATCCACAGAGAAAATTTCTAATGCACAACAGACTATGGCTGGTCGGGAGTTGGATACCGCGACAGGAGAGGGCACTAGCAGAGTGCCACAGTAGGAGCCTGAGGGCGAGAAGGATACATCACCTCGATCTCCCTAGCATCCTCTGCACACCAGGAGCCCCCAGGGCAGTAGATACACAAATACCACCCCTAGTCATCCCTATACCATTGGATCAGGAGGTTAGAAGTGCAGTTTACATGTTGGCTCGGATGATGGCCGCTCAGTGCCAGCCAGTGGCACCAGTTGTTTTTGAATCTACTGAAGGACCCAAAAGTTCGAGGGTTTTTGAGTTTCTTACCTTGAGTCCTCCACAGTTTACGGGGATAGACTGTATAGAGGATCCTTAGGACTTCTTAGATTAGTTGTAGAGGATATCCAGGGTAATGCATGCTTCATCCACATATTCAATTGAGTTGGCAGTGTTTCTTCTACGAGACATAGCAATTTTGTGGTACGAAAGTTGGGAAAGGTCCAAAGGCAGAGATGTATCTCTACCTACTTGGTCCAGTTTTTTGAAGGCCTTCATAGATCATTATCTACCTCGAGAGATTCGACAGGCCCCGGTGGATCAGTTCTTATATTTGGAGCAAGGCAGGATGAGCGTTCGGGAGTACGCACTGAGGTTTGACTCCTTGGGAAGATATGCGCCATCTTTTGTTGATACTATGCCAGCCAGGGTACACCGATTCATTATGGGGCTTGCTACAGAGTATGTGGAGGCCTATATTATAACCACATTGCACAAAGACATGGATATTTCACGTATTCAAGTTTTTCTTAGAATATAGAGGGAATTAGGCAGTGCCAACATGAGGCTAAGAGGGTGAGTCGGGAGCAGCACCAGAGGGATAGACCTACTGATTTGCAGGCAGAGTTTCAGGGGGACCCAGACCTCGGTTGTCAGGTAGGCCACCTAGACCTTTGCCTCTGCAGCAGTAGGACAACTGGTCAAATCGTCATGGAAAGCTAGGTCCTAGCGAGAATTCACAAGTTTTAGGCTCACAGCAGTACAAAGGTTCAGATTAGAGCAGGCCCGTTACACCGGGATGTAGGATTTGCAGTCGACGACATTTTGGGCGGTGTAGGTACAACTCTAATGCTTGCTATACTTGTAGGCAAGAGGGTCATATGATGAGGGACTGTCCAACTAGAGATCAGGGAGATCAGGACCAGCAGAACAGGTCCTCAGCAGGATCACATGCTCTAGCACCTTCGATGGGGTGTAGGCCCTCGGCTACAGCCGGTCGAGGTAGAGGTAGAATAAGGGCATCTAGTTCTGGCAGTGATCCAGATCACACTTATGCCTTACTAGGACTACAGGAGTCAAAGTCGTCACCATATGTTGTGACAGGTATGCTAGATATTTGCTTTCACCCAGTTTATGCTTTGATAGATCTAGGTTCTACCTTGTCTTATACTACTCCTCTAGTGGCACGGGAGTTTGGTATAACACTAGAATTGCTTCAACGACTATTTTCTTTATCCACACCCATGGGTAACTCTATTATTGCTAAGAGGATCTATCGGGGTTGTACAATACAGCTAGGCCAAAAGGTAGGTTCATATCCTATCTTTGGGCGAGGAGGCTGATAGAAAAGGGTTGTATTTACCATATCGTTAGGGTTCGGGATACGCAGGTAGAATTCCCGACTCTCCAGTCTATTCCTTTGGTCGGTGAATTTCTGGATGTAATTCTAGATGAGCTTCCTAGTATTCCCCTAGAACCGGAAATTGATTTCTCTATTGATATGCCACCAGGTACACAACCCATATCCATCCCTCCATACTGAATGACTCCTATCACGCTGAAGGAACTGAAAGAACAGTTGAAATACTTGTTAGATAAGGGCTTTATTAGGCCTAGTGCTTTGTCGTGGGGTGCGCCGATTTTGTTTGTAAGGAAGAAGGATGGCTCCTTGTGAATGTGTTCAAATTATTGGTAGTTGAATAAAGTCACTATTAAGAATAAATATCTCCTTCCAAGGATAGATGATTTGTTTGATCAGCTATAGGTGGCGAAATATTTCTCCAATATCAACTTGAGGTCAGGATACCACCATCTGCGAGTTCGGGAGAAAGATATTTCAAAGACAGCTTTTAGAACTAGATAGGGTCATTTTGAGTTTCTAGTCATATCCTTTGGTTTGAAAAATGCTCCAGCAGTGTTCATGGACTTGACGAACAATATTTTCAGGCCATATTTAGATTTGTTTGTAATAGTGTTTATTAACGATATCCTGGTGTATTCTTGCTCAGAAGCTGAACATAGAGATCACTTGCGAACAGTACTCCAGGTCCTCAGAGATCACAAACTATATGCAAAATTCTCTAAATGTGAGTTTTGATTAAACTCTATAGCTTCCTTGGGACATATTTTGTTAGATGCAGGTATTCATGTTGACTCACAGAAAATAGAAGATGTAAAGGCTTACCCAGACCCACAACTCCAACGGAGGTAGGCAACTTTTTGGGGTTAGCTAGGTATCACAGGAGGTTTGTATAGGGATTCTCCACCCTATCAGCACCATTGACGAGGCTGACTCAGAAGGCAGCCAAGTTTCAGTGGCCCGAGGCTTGTGAGTAGAGTTTTCAGGGGTTCAAGGACAGATTAACATATGCACCAGTGTTGGCCCAACCAGAGGATTCAGAGGGTTATGCGGTATATTGTGATGCTTCAGGCATTGGGTTAGAGTGTGTTCTGATGCAACATGGAAAGGTAATTGCCTATGCTTCGAGGAAGTTGAGGAAGCACAAAAGGAACTACCCAACCCAGGATTTAGAGTTAGCTGTGGCGGTTCATGCTTTGCAGATTTGGAGACTTTACTTGTATGGTCTGCACGTGGACACCTTTACTGATTATAAAAGCCTCTAATATATTTTCATGCAGAAAGAATTGAATTTGCGATAGTGTCATTGGCTAGAGTTGCTAAAAGACTACGATGTGAATATCTTATATCACCCAGGCAAGGCTAATATTGTAGCCGATGCCCTTAGCCGAATATCCATGGGAAGCCTAGCATATTTGAGGCCAAATCAGTGGGAAATGGATCGAGAGCTGCACCAGTTAGCCAATCTAGCAGTTCAGGTAGTAGATTCAGAGGATAGCGTGGTCGTGATTCTGAATACAACAGTGTCATCTCTAGTCGTAGAGGTAAAGGAACGAGAGTACGAGGACCCTAGCCTAGTGCAACTCAGAGACAAGGTTCAGCAGGGCGAATTATCAACCTTTGAGTTAACCGGAGGTAGTGTCTTGAGATTCAGAGGTCGACTTTGTGCTCCAGATATAGAAGGGCTTCGCCAGCAAATTATGGCAGAGGTACGTTATTCTTGTTACTCTCTTCATCCGGGTTCAAAAAAGATGTACCATGATATAAAGGAGAAATATTGGTGTCCTGGAATGAAGAAGGGTGTAGCTGAGTTTATAGCAGAATGACCTAATTGCCAGTAGGTAAAAGTTGAACATCAGAAACCTGGTGGACTAACTAAAGAGATAAATGTGCCTATGTGGAAATGGGAAGCAATTAAAATGGATTTAGTTACGGGGTTACTTCACACCAGGTATAAATTCGACTCTATTTGGGTCATTGTCAACAGGTTGACAAAGTCATCCCATTTCTTGCCAGTAAAGACTATGTTTTCAATTGAAGAGTATGCCAGGTTATATATTAAAGAGATAGTCCGACTGCATGGTGTGCCAGTATATATTATTTCTGACAGAGGGGCACAATTCATAGCTAGATTTTAGAAGTTGTTTCAAAAGGGTCTGGGGACACAGGTTAACTTGAGTAGAACTTTTCATCTCCAAACATACGGTCAGATAGAGCGCACCATTTAGACGTTCAAGGATATGATGCGGGCGTGTGTGCTAGACTTTAGAGGGAGTTGGGATGAGCACCTACCTCTTATTGAGTTTGCATACAATAGCAATTATCAGTCCGCTATTTAGATGACGCCTTATGAGGATTTTTATGGGAAAAAATGTAGGTCCCCCCATAGGATATTTTGAAGTAGGGGAATTAGGGTTGATCGGACATGAAATGATACATCAGTCAGAAGAAAAAGTGAAATATATCAGAGAGCGGTTGCTGGCAGCTTAGAGTCATTAGAAGTCCTATTCCAATGTACAACATAGAGACTTAGAGTTTGATGTTAATGATTGGGTATTCCTTAAGGTTTCTCTTATGAAGGGCGTTATGAGGTTCAGCAGGAAGGGCAAGCTTAGCCCTAGGTTCATTGGGCCATATCGGATCCTTCACAGGATAGGCCGAGTAGCTTATAAGTTAGGATTGCCTTCAGAGCTAGAATCTGCTCATCTAGTTTTCCTTGTGTCAATACTTTCGAAAGTGCATAAGGGACCCTTCATGGGTTGTTCTAGTTGAGGATGTTCAATTCACTGAGGTATTGTCATATGAAGAGACTCCAGTTGCTATACTAGAGGGGCAGGTTCGTAGATTTAGGATTAAGATATAACCTCCGTTGAAGTCTTGTGGAGGAATAGAAATATAAAGGAGATGACTTGGGGGGATGACGACGACATGAGGTCTAAATATCCTTACTTATTTCAGGCTTGACTTAGATTGTGCAGTTGAGATGAATTTTTTATTCATTAGAATGTACCTGCATAATAATGGCTATGACCCTAGTTGGTTATGTTGGGGGCAAAAGATCATATGAGCGAATTTGGCCCGGGTACGAGTCAAAACGATATAGGTCAACATACTTGGTTAGTAATGTCTTTAACAATATGGGGAAGAGGGCACGAACTCCAGAACTCAGCCCATGGAACTAAAGGGAAGGGCACGAGTACCTACCTCTGGGGAAAATAAAATCACCCCAAGATAAGAGTAAATTGACAAAGCGTAGGACCACTCCTGAATGTCGAAAAAGGAGCATCAGGTTGACAGTTAAAAGATAATGAAATTGTAACCCGGAATACGATAATATCATCACTAGTTGTAGAGGATGAGGAAAGACGGCACGAAGACTCTAACTTAGTACAATCCAGAGAACAAGCCTAGTAGGATGTTATTGGCCTTTAAGATAATAAAGGATTAAGTCATAAGACCCAGAGGCTGCCTCTATGTCCCAAAGGTGACCGAACTTCGTCAGCAGATTCTAGCTAAGGTATATCATGTCTGTTATTCCCTTCACCTAGAGTTCAATGAAAACGTATCAAGCTATAAGAAAGACCTACTGATGGCATGAGAGGAGTAAGACATTATTGAGTTATAGCACAGGGCCTCAATGACCAACCAGGGAAGATTGGACAGCAGAAACTCAACAGGCCAATCCAGGAGATGATCGTGCCTGTAAAAGGAATGGAGAATAGTCAATTTAATCACAGTTAGAAGGTTACCTCATACCAGGTGTAAATTGACCTCACTTGAGTCAGTGTAGAAAGGCTAACAAGGTCAATTCATATTTCGCTAGGTGAGTTATATTTCAGCTAAAAGTTATGCTGAACTAAATGCTTAAAGAGTAGTTCGGTTGTTCAGGCCCAAGTATTTAGCAAATTTTGACAGAAATGCACAACGTACAGCTAAGTTTTAGAAATTCTTTCAGAATAAGTTGGGAGACGTGTTAAGTTGAATACGACTCCTCATCCCTAAACGAATAGCTAAGTAGAGCACTCGGTTCGAATGCCGAAGATCTATTGCAGGTGGAGATGTAGGCCCTCTATGTGATGAACTGAAGCAGGTAAATCAAAGGTAGTGAACCAGGGTACACTATAACAGACAGACGGAAGAAGTTAAACTTATTAAGAAATAGGTACCGATAGCCCAGGATTGTCTGATCTCTTACCCTAGCGTACAGCGTAGACAATTAAGGATAGGCAGCTTCACCGATGAAGGGCACCAAAAGAATTAGAGAAAAGGCAATCTTAGCCTTAGATTCATTGGTCGTATTATATCTTCCCCAGAGCAGCAAAGTGGCATAGGGGCTAGAATTGCCTTCGAAATCGAGATTGGTCCTATAAGTCTTTTGCATGTTAATGTTGTGGAATACATATAAGATACCCATCCCAAGTTGTGCCCGTTGAGGACATTCAAGTTATTAAGGAACTAACCTATAAAGAGGTTCCAGTTTCCATACTAGATTATAAAATTTGAGGATTGGGAACTTAAAGATGTAGCCTCAGTTAAAGTACTATGGAAGAACAAGAATAGAGAGGAAATGACCTGGGAAGTTGAGGACGACATGAAACCCAGATACCCTCATTTGTTTCGGGCTTAGTCCAGATTATGTAGTTAAGGTAAGCTATTAATCCAGTTGTTGTTTCATGATTTGTGCTATATATTATATTTCTCAGTTGACTCCAGCCTTGTTGAAATAGTTGCTAAAGTATTATGTGAAGTACTTGTGTTGGACTTGTCTGTGTTTTAGGATTTTTAGATAGTCCATATTACAGGGGAGACTCTGCCGAAATTTTTCAAGAATTGTATTTAAAAGAGTTAACTCCCGTGAGCCAAAGTGACATTCGAGGATGAATGTTCCTAAGCGAGGGAGGATGTTACATCCCGTTGTTTTTAATGTTTAGACGGCCTACTCATATGTTGATTAAGAGTTTGAGAATAAAATACATATGAGAAAGGTCCCGAGGGAAGGTTGAACAAGCACAGAGTCGGGACCGCGCGGGAGAAGGCTAGACCAGCTGCTCAAAGGGGCAATGTGGCACGGACCCTCCCTGGTGCATTGGGATCTGTGGCACAGCCCAGAATTGGCATGACAAGATCCGTGCTACGGACTCCGTGTCCACCGCACAAGTTATATATAAGTTCAATGTTTTTTCATTGTTCACTTCAAATTAAAATAGACCCGCGACCAGAAGTAAAAGCTACACAAATTTCAGGTGATTTTCCTCCATTTACGCCACGAAATGCCACCCGAATTCAAATTAACCTCAGGCATTGAAGTTTAAGGCTGCAGGGAGCATTGCCACGGAGTTATTTTCACAAAATTCGCCCAGAAAATTGTAACCCCGCCAAGCTATTGTTGGAATTGCTCCAAACTAATTTCTATACGATAACAGGTTTCAAGTAAGCATTTCTCCCTTCTGTACTTTCGAGAAATTACGAGTTTTCGACCGTGTTCCATTAAGTTGAAATATAGTTAATATTTATATATAAGAAGTTATCATTTCAAGCTGAATTTGGTATTGAAATTCATCTCTTTCTTCCAATATAATGGTTACAGCAGGAAAGAGCTGACGAATGTAAGTTGAAACTCGTCAGTTATTCGTGAAACAATAGTTGAGGTATGTAAGTATTAACCCTCGGCAAATATACTCGTCGTACAGTGTTACAACTTATGTTCTAGAATAGAAATGACAATTTCATACACCGTAGATAGCTGCTACAATTAGATTGTGATTAGACATGATGTAATTAGTTGCTGCTATTATCTAGATATCAGACACGCTATAATTAGTTGCAATCAGTAGATTACGATTATATAGGTTCTGGTTAGCTTCTAGAGAGCGTATATAGATTATACCGTAGTGTCTCTCGTCGAGAAGGAACATGTTAGGTGTGATACACGCTAGAAGCATCATAGAAGCACTTCTATTCTCCAGTTCGTTGTATTAGTAGAATTGTATGTTCAATTGCCAAGTACAGATCTTAGAATCTCGCGAATAGTTATTGGGTAGTGAGTTGAATTGTATAGGTTCGACTGGGCGATACAACTACTAGTTTGGCACCTAGGTTGCCAGAAAAGCACACCCGGGAGCCCGTGACGTACCCACACACCCCAGGGCTAGAAATATAGAAAGAATAGTTATACTTTAGAATCAGCGACACTAGGGTTGTCTAGTGCACTGAGTGGCAGCCTACCATTTTATCAGCCATTACTAGAGGTTGTCAACCCTAGTTAACTTAGCAGTTATTATACAGGTCGCCCAGGAAGCCAGCCCACTCGTCCAGGTCAAATAGGCCCATAGGTACCCCAAGGACGGGGACCTTATCACAGCTAGAGGCTAGGCCAGTGCCCCAGCCAGTTCTTATAAGGTACTTAGCTACAGATTGCCAAGAGTGACTAAACCTATATAAACTTGCCTATAAGCTAAGAATTGCCTAGAAAAGTATGATAAGATCCGACTAGACCAATATGAGGTCTAAGGCACGAGTAGTACCATGATAGTATAGTACTGCCCATAAGCTAAGGATGTCAGTAAACTTCCTATGGGGAATTACAGGCTGATCTCTCAAAAGCATGTTCTACAAGTACCAGCCCTACAGTTATCCTAAGCAGAGGAGCTAAGTAGTTAGTCATTCGCGACCCCGCAGTTGTTTACGAGTTAGAGTCATCCGGGCAGGACATTCAGAGTTATGTTAGACCACTCCAGATCTCGCCCTATTTAGTCCAGACTATTAGAGATCATGATCGCTATCACGATCCTCTAATTAGATATAGGTGCATGGAGTTCCTTCTAGAAACTTTACAAACCATCCTAGGGGGTGAGAAGCGGTGGCGTTAGGCCTAGAAGGCCAGTTACGCCTTTGATTGTCTAGATTGAGATGTTAGTACAACACCTTGGTTGGGGTTTCCCTCACTTAGGAGCCATCCATGACCACCCCAGGGTTACTGGCTGTGACGACGCCTGCCAGGGGCGAGATGACGTTGCTTTACGGAATGATATTCCATCCGCGAGGGACGATGATGGGGTCCCAGGTACTCATATGTCATGGTTGGCTCTAAGCACCCCCGTCGAGCCTGGTGCCCGAGGTGCAGATATCAGGAGTCTACCGGACTTAGACACAGCTACAGTTCAGGGGCCGAACGGGCTCAATTGTAGACCAAGGGATTGATAGGTTGGCTACAATACCAGTGGAGTCATAGAAACCAGGGTAGGGGTATATAGATTGATATGTTCTCGCTAGGGCTTATGGGGGCCTGAACGAGTTATTCAGTGTTGATTGTACCTTGCGGCTTATGGGGGCCAGGTGAGGTTCTTGTTTGTATTCTTTTCTGCTAGTTATAGTTTATTAATGTGTAATTATACAGTATTAGCTTACGTACATGTAGTATTGGTTAGATGTAGATTACGAACCAGCAGGCGTACAGGTTAATCTTTCTGCCCTTCTTTCTATTCGCTTCCAATCTTTATCAGCTTATCTATTGCCTTGCATTTTCGGTACATATTCTACTGACGCCCTCCCCTGGGCGCTGCATTACTTTCCTGCAGGTTTAGACAGATAGGGTTCAGGATCTCCAATAACAGTTGTTCAGAGTTCGCAGTTAGGACAACTCCTTTCATTTGGAGTTTCCAGGTTGTCGAGATTTCGGTATTCCAGTCATATAGCACTTTGGGTAGGCCGGGGCCCTATCCCGACCACTATTCATACTCTTAGAGGCTTGTCGATTACAGTCGTCATTTAGTTAGTTGTATGTTGGCCGTGTGGGGCCTGTATTAGTTATGTTTCGTATGTTGGTTGTGTAGGGCCTCGGATAGTAGTTTGTCTCCATTTCTGTTATAACTAGACAGCATGGTGGCCTTGTCTGCCCATATAGGATCCCCTCTGTTGCATGTTGTTTGTTAGCTATTTTCGTTTATAGGTGGCTATACGGCCTTGCGGACGGAGGCTGTATTTACAGCTGAGATATAGCTCGTTGTTTTCTTGAAGTTGGTCGCTGGCTGGCACCAGACATGCATAAGCCTAGCCAGGTCAGTTAGTTGCCACTGTGGCACCAGGTGCCCGTCATGCCTCCCAAGGTGGGGCGTGACACCTACTCTATAAATTCACACCACGAGCACCTCAAATGAGTCGTTAGTCCCACCAATGACCCGTACAACGAATCGTTCTAAGAGGGAATCTTAGATTTTCTACTACTTTTAATTTCAAATCCCGAGTCTAGTCTTAGACACTTCTAGAAGTATTACAATATCTCCCCCTTGGGAACATTCATCCTTGAATATGGGAAGACATACTGAAAAGATGGGAAAATGCAACTACCATGCCAAATACTGAACATTTAAGCTGAAAACTAACGGAGTAACTAACTTCGAACTAGAGTACATGACTGAACTGAATTCATAAATCACACATACATATATTGACATGAATGAAACAGGGGAAACATGAAAATAAAATGAAACTGAATAGAGTACTAAGGAGGAAACTGATACCTCAAGTTGTAACTAAGTCATAAGGGAATCGATGGGGGTATCTAGCCATCATATCTGCTTCGGCTTCCCACATAGCTCCCTCAACGTGTTGGTTCTTCCACAACACCTTCACTAAAGCTACTTCTTTGTTTCTTAGCTTCCGAACCTACCAATCAAGTATTTCCACCGGAACTTCCTCATAGGGCTATCCTTCACACCTATACTCTCTACCGGAACAACTAGAGATGGATTATCTAGACACTTCTTCAAGAGTGATACATGGAAAACTGGATGAACTGAAGCTAATTCTGAGGGCAACTCCAACTCATAGGCCACCTTGCCAACACTTCTCACAATCCGGTATGGACCAACATAATGGGGACTGAGTTTCCCTTTCTTTCCGAACCTCATCACTCCCTTCATGGGAAATTCTTTTAGAAACACCCAATCATCAACTTTAAACTCAAGCTCCCTCCTCCTCACATCCGCATAGGACTTTTGGCGACTCTGAGCTATTTTCAACTTGTCCATTATAATCTGAACTTTCTTCATGGACTCATGGACTGAATCGGGTCCTATAATCATAGCTTCACCGACTTCTAACCAACCAATAGGTGATCTACACCTTCGCCCATAGAGAGCCTTAAATGGAGGTGACTTTCTAAAGGACTGTGACAGAGCAATTTTTATATACCCATCGAGCTACAACTAAATCATCGATTGGAGTAGAGACTGAGAAGTGTTCTGATAGAATTTTGAGACTAACTCCAAAACTACCAGCAACATTGAGCATCAAAAAAGATAAAGTATCCCCTGGATCTAAAAATGCATATATATCAAGGTGGAATACTCCTAACATACCCGTAACCACATCTGGTGAAGTCTCCTACTCCTATCGAGATGCAAGGGCATAAAACCTGTTCTGGTGCTATCCACCACCTGCACTAGTGGATGCACCCTACTGAGCTGTGCGTGCTGGTGATGAAGCTGAGCTGGTAGCCTAAGTACTACCTCTACCATCACCCTGTCTAGCCAACAAACACTCCAGACGGCTATGCCCAGGTCTACCACACCCAAAACAGACCTCTGACCCAATCAGGCACTCCCCGAAATGATTCTTTCCACACTTCCCACAGGCTGGGAAAATACGCTCTATCTGCATGCTACTCTGGCCCCTCGAACCTAATGCTATGCTCTTCTGATCACCTCGCGGTCTGGATGGTGCACTAACCAATGATGGTTCTAGAGCTAATGACCTATGATGAGACTGCTGGCGATGTCCGCCTCCCGGTCTCTGCTTAGAGAACCCAAAATTGTCTGTCCTGGCCCTCTTGGCCTCTCTCTCTCTCTCTCTTTGATGCACCACCTCCATTTGCTAGGCATACAAAACCAGTCGGGGAAAATCAATGTCCTGATGAAGCATGGAGGTCCTGCAATCCTTGTCCAGGTAGTCCACCACTCCACGTACAAACCTGCTCACCCGAGCCCTCTAATTAGCCACTAGCTCTGGTGCATACTTTGAAAAATAAGTGAACTCCAAAGCATACTACTGGATTGCCATGTTACCATGCTTCAGGTTCACAAACTCCACTACTTTAATCTCCCTCATCTCACGAGGGAAGAACTGATCCAGAAATGCAGCATGAAACTCCTCCAAACCAATAGGGCCTGCTCCAACTACCCTACTATCTTTCCATTGCTTGAACCAGATGTACACGACCCCTTTCAACTGATACAATACTAGGTATGTGCACTCCTCCTCGATCATTCCCATGATCTGAGTGATATTCAGCACTTCATCAATAAACTCATGTGGATCCTCGTCCACCTTCGATTTAAGGTACTCCATAGGGTTCATCCTCAAAAAATCTCTGACTCTTGCCACCGCCACATTCTCATTCCGAGGGACATGCACTACCGTCTGTTGATTTACCTGGCGATCAAGGCCTGAGGTAGCATCTATATGGCTGCCCTGAACTCTATGTGGGCAACTTGCTCGAGTACATTCTCCTCACGAGCTGGTGGGTCCTACTGGTTCCCATCTCCATTGCCATCCTTGTGGACATTTTCGTTTCCATTCCTTCTTCCATTAACCCATCGAGGAGGCATGATTCTTCAAATGCGTATAGCATGAGTTAGAAGGAGAGAGAGGCATTTCATCGCACGACATAAATCATGAAAGAAGGGAACATTTCCTAAATGTCTCGCAGTCTCTTCATCATAAGTTTGGCGCACTTCATATCCATGAAAAAAACTCTACTTAACGCGTCTTTCAGACACCCTATGATACTTCAAAACCTAATGCTCTGATACCAAGTTTGTCACGACCCGAACAAAGGCCCGGATCGAGACATGGGACAAGAAATCCTAGGAGGCTCTAAGTCGACCCATGGCATAAACATAACGTCTAAACTCGACATAATAAAATGGAAGTTTAACATACATAATAGTGGAAGTATGCGTATACATATATCAAGATAAAACTAAATCAACAACGACAAGCTGATTTCTACATGATGTTTGAAAAGCCTCTAACATAACTGATGCGCTGATGGGACAGCACCACCGACTAGCTCGACAAAGGCTGTAACTGATAGCATATAATAATGGATAATTGAGTGTCCTCGAAGGATGAGGACTCGCCAACACTGGCTAGACAGGCCTGAGGGAGGAGTAGAACTAATGATGCGGTTTAGACTGATCCCTCGAACCTGTATCATGAAGATACAGCATAGAGTATGCGGTTAGTACTTGGAATGTACTGAGTATGCAAGGTAAGTAAAAACGAATAGTTAAATTACATAAGAGTAGGACAGCGTGATCATAAAGTATGTATCATCACGTAAACATAAGGGCTCAAGGTTTTCAAAACATTCATAAATAAGTCATAATCATAATCATGGGAGAAAAGCTTCATTAAACATGAATTGAGCCAAAGTAACATAAACATAACCATGCATAAATCATGAGGAACAATGGGAGGACTCATCTTAACCGATACCATCATGATAGAGCCTTACATGATGCCCTACTATTTCACCCAAGTGATCAAGACTGTCCCCACGGGCGTGGCAACAACTTGTGGTCAGATCCCACGAGTCGATAGGCCAGCCGTGGGGTGAGGGAGGGGGAAGAGAAAAATAAGGAACGAGTGTACCTAACAGAAGGGACCCCATAAGTCGTGGTCTGTCCCAACGACTCGTGAGGTGAGTCGTGATCAAGCAAGGTGAGTTCCACTTAATGCTAAGGAAGTGTACATGACGTGAGGTGGCAAAAAGTCATGACTAGTGGCAACAGGTCGTTAAGTCACCCTTTGCGAGTCCTAAAGGATCAGTTAACCAGTGCACCCGACGAGCGACATAACGAGTCATTTGGGCTAGTGACGATTCTTCAGGTCGTCCGTTAGGACCACCTGCTAGTGTTTTCCTACGAATTCAGTAAGGGTCTTTTCATAATTCCTAAGTTCCTAAGCCCTATACTACGTCGGTCTTATTTTACAGGGTTTTAAGAGGGGAAAACCTATTCTAAGCTAGTTCATTCCGTGCATGAGAGCTTGAAGGGAGGATTTAGAGCAAGTTTTGAAGGTATCAATTGGAATCACATCTTGGGCAATTAGAGAAGTGTTAAAATCATCTCTCCCAGGTATGTAAGGCTATGAGTGGGTGTCTTCTTCCACACCCATGCCCAATTCCTATCAAAATATGGTAAATTGTCTATGATCAAGTATGGGGTTTTACCAATTGCATGATTTTTAAATCTCTATACATGGGTATGATTAGATTGTATTTATATTGATGGATTATGAAGCTTGGGCGGATTCTAAGATGTTTTTCCTTATAAAAATTATTTTCCAAATTTTGAATCTAAAACACCCATGGATGATGAGTTCATAAAAGAAGTGATTTATGACAAATGTGTGATAATGATGAGGTTGATGATGAAAAGCATGTTTCTAAAACTACCCATGATTATGTTGTTGTTTTCAAAATGAATTGATTAGATCCAAGTATGATAAAGCTTTG
>JACEIK010016170.1:0-16310 GCA_018107945.1 Datura stramonium
ATAGATCATGAAAGAAGGGGATATTCGTAAAACGTTTAGTAGCCTCTTCATCATAAGTGTAGCGCGCTTCACACCTATGAAAATAACTCTACCTAACGCGGCTTTCAGACTCCCTATGACACATATGACCCTGTTGCTCTGATACCAAGTTTGTCACGACCCGAGAGTACACCCGGATCGTAGACACGGGACAAGGAACCCTGAGAGGCTTCAAGTCGACCCATGGCATAAGCATATATCTAATTCATTCAAATAAGGCGGAAAGTTTAACTTAATAGTCATGAACTAACTGAAAATCGTATCACGAGATACAAGAAACAACAATACCAGATCCAAACATATATGGTTGAATACTAAACATAGGTCTGAAAGCCTCTAATCATACTAGAAGGGTTGAAGGGACAAGACCCCAACTAACCCCAACATTCTGAAAAAAAATAAACAAGGTCAATATGAAGTCCTCAAATCATGAGGACTCACCACTGAAAGCTGAGAGCATAACTGAGCAAGCTAGGAACAATGTTGAGCCTGCAAAGCAGATCCTGAAAATATATGAGTCAGTACTTGGAAGGTACTGAGTATGTAAGGTATGCAAAACAATGCTTACAAACATAAAAGTTATAGGAGTGATCATGATCATAAGACTGAAATCATAAACATATCATAAGGCTAAAGGTTTTAGCTAAAACATTCATAAAGCTATCATAGTCATAACACGAGAGAAAGCATTTCATAAAACATGACTTGAGCCAAACAAAACATACTCATAACATGCATGAAAACAATGAGGAACAGTGGAAGATTTCTATAACCGACATACCCCATATGAGCACACATGGAGCCCCAAATGTAAACCTAGTCGGGAGGTCGTCCATACCTTGCCAAGGGTATGAACCATGAAGGCGTGATATCACTCGTGAAGGCCCCGTAGGACATAGGGACAGTCACTGAGGATGTCCCAACATAACCTACCGTCGAACGTAGTTCTGAGATTCGGGGCGTAACCTAGGCCCCCAACCTACTCGGTGATAAGTAGTACTACCAAAACAGGCGACGTGCTCATAGAAATTCATACATGACATGCATGGCTAGTTAAATCGTGAGAATCATATCATGCTAGAGAATTTGTAATACTAGCCATGGAATTCGGCCCGTGAATCAGCCAAAAATCATAGTTCGTAAATCACAAGCGACATGTGGGCACTGCCCATAATTTCAATCATACATGAAGTGCTTAAATTTATAGGAAACATGATCATAATAACATGAGTAGTTGAACACTTTAAGACATGCTTAAAATTTAAGAAAATTCATATTATGCTTGCGGAATCATCATGACCATGAAGTTTACAAAAAAAAAAGAAATTTCTTCATAATTGGGCATCTATACTTTTAGAGGTTAGATCATGAAATATTGAATGAACAAGTGAAATCAGCCCAAATAATTTGAAATTCATAAGTTAGGCATACTACAACAAGCTCATTCCAATTTTTAATGAATCATGCAATTTGATAAAGACCCACAAAGTTTTGGTAACTTTGAACATAGAATTAGGGAGAAATTGGACATGGGTAGGGACTAAACTACCCATAAAAAACCCCACATACCTGGAATTACTTGCTTCTTAACCCCCTTGATAAATCCTAGGTGGAAACTTGAAGAATTGAAGAACCCTTGAATCTCCTCCTACTCCCTTCTCTAGTTCTTGCAAATGCCAAATGAGACGTAGCATAAATTTTTCCTCCTTAAAAGACCCTATCCCAACCTCAAAACGACGTAGTTTAGGGTCCAAAAGCGTAGAAAAGTCGAAATTTCCCTTGATGAAATTTCCGTGAAAAATAGGTCTGGCCCCGACCAAGACTCGTACCACGAGTCTAACACGAAGTCACGACTCGTGGTCACCTAACCACTTTTAAATCTTCTAAATCTTGCCACGACTCGCATACCGTCTCATAGTACCATCCTACAGGTCGTACTGTCAGTCGTGGTACCATCCATCCATACCAAATACGACTTAACCACAACTCCTCATCACGACTCGTTGCTGCATCCTACGAGTCGAACCATGACCCGTGACAACACACTCTGGCACCACTGAGAAATTCACCACGACTCCTAACCACGAGTCGTACCCACACGCCATGACTCGTAGAACTACTCGTGGTATGCCTTCAGGCTCCCGAACTCATCACAACTCTAGTCACGAGTGGTAGGTCCTCACCACAATTCATACCTCGAGTCATACTGGTGCAAAATTCCAGGTTTTCTATAGTTTTCAACTTCAACTCCCAGGTCTATTCTTAGGCCCTTCCAGGGTATTACACCTTTTAACTGATGAGTTACTAGGACAAGCCCCCAGCTAACTTTAAGTCTAAAGTAAAACTACAACTGACTATAAGAGAATGAAAATAAGGCCCTCAAATGATGAGGACTCACACTAAATCTGCGGCTGAGGAGGAGCTGGATCGTGGCGATTAACGCTGCAGAATCTGGGAACCTGCAGTCGTATCATGAAATTATACTGTATAAAAGTATGCGTCAGTACTTTGAATGTACTGAGTAAGTTAGAGATGTAAATAAGATGAAAGAACTAGTAACTGAAATGAAGTGAAATGAAATGACCAATTGAAAATACTGAAAACTAATACAACTATTCTGATATGGTCAATAATGACTCTGGCTGATGGTCATAAACATGACCTAAATCTGAAAGACTGAGTCTGAGATACTACACCTAACTGATCTGGACTTAACTGACTAGTGGGAGAGTCTATAACTGACATATAACCACGTGAGCTAGACGTGGAGTTCGATGTATACACCCCACCGGTAGGACCCAATATACCTTTCTAGGATATAAAGGCATGAACTGGGTGATCACAAAAGTCTAGGGCCAATCAGGCCAAGTAATACTATAACCTACGCTAGCAACGTAGTTTTGGGAACCTTGGTGCGCTGGAACCCCGGCTTGCTCGGTGCTAAGTCCTACTTCCACTGGATACATATACTAAACTACTAAACTGATAGCTCAAAACTGGGGTCCAAGACTAGTCAGGAACATATAACTGAAAGTACCCTAGGATATTATCGGACTAGATTCGGAAACTGGGTTCTAGACTGGTCAAAGATGCTTATCTGGAAGCGTCGTAACCGTCTAAGAACAAACCGTAATTGAGATGGAGTCCTGGGGCTGGTCAGAGCTATATAACTAGAATGTCATGACTGCCTAATGGACCAAATAATTATAATCGGAGTCTGATTCTGATAACTGAGAGACACCACTGACACATCGAAAAAAGACTGAAGTCAAACCGATCATTTGACAATTTTCTGAATAATTCTAAAGAGATTCTACGTTCTAACTAGACGGAACTACTAAGCAGCTAATAGAGAACTCAACACATTCCAACAACACGGAATTTCATAATAGGATGAAATTTCGAGAATTTAAAGGAGTTTCATCCAACAAGGGTAAAATCATTCTCCTCAATGGAATAATTGCTTATATATAATAAGGATTTCTAGGATATTCAGCCCAAAACATACTTTTGCAAAATAGACGGAATTTAATACGCAATAATCTTTACTCAAAAAGTTAGAGCTATAAATCATCTTGGAAATAACAACAACTATTTACTTATGAATTGATGAAAATCATATGAGTAACAATCATGGATAATAACCCAATTGAAATTAATGAGAATCAACATGAAAATCCTGCATATTCGAAAATCTCATGGCTAAACTGATAGGGAAATTGTGGAAAGATTTTGGGGGACACAAGGGAAGGATAATTCCCTTGTTGAATTTTCACCACCTGACTAAAATCCTTTCGGAGGAGAAGCTTGAATTGCTGCAAGAGATGAGAATCCCTAGTCTCGCTTGGAGGGTTCTTGAGAGGAGAATGTTCGATCTTATTCTGAGAACTGGGAGTGGGGAATGAGGAATGAGATGCTTTCCCCCACTAAAATATCTAATATTAACACTTAAACGATGTAGTCTAAATCTTGGGAGAGTAGGAAATTACTAAATAGCCCTTAAAAATTCGTTGGGAAAAACTTTCAGATTCCCCTAACGGGTGACCTAACGGGTCGTGGTGACTGCCACGACTTGTGGTCACTCCTGTCAGGTGCACTGCCTGGGATCCTCAGTAGGTCACCACGAGGGACCTACCGAGTCATGGTCAATTCACTAGTCATGGACCACACTATCTCATTCTAGAGATTTAATGCTAAGTCCAGTAACGAGTCACCTAACGAGTCGTTGGCAATGATGACGACTCGTTGCACCCACTCATCAAGTATATTGGTCAACTAACTATATTCCCATCTCAAGCCTGACCATGAGTGGCTTAATGGGTTGTGGTCAGTGACCACGACTCGTGAAGTCCCTCGTTGGGTACACTACCTCCCCTCTTTAAATTATTATGTGTCCTTCTCATGGATGACCTGACGAGTCGTGAGGCAACTTAACAACTTGTTAGGTGGGTCATCCTGAAGCTTTTCTGCAGCTTTTCCAGATTTTCTGATTTAAGTTTCGGAATTAGATTTTGAGCTTTTTGGGGCATTACAATATCTATCCCTTGTATACATTAATCCTCGAATATTAGAAAACACACAGGAAGCAGAAAAATAGCAATCGAACTTTCCAAGTACTGCTCATTTAACTCCAAGACTGCCGGAATGACTACCTCCGTTTCAAAATATATAACTAAACTGAGTTTACCTTTCATAAATAAATTAAAAAACAAAGAGACTTGAACATCTGAACTGAATCATGAAAACTAAATTGAGTTCTAGGGTCAAACTAATATCTCAAGCTGTGCTAGAGCCGGTAGGGAACAAGTGCGGGTATTTGGCCATCATATCTACTTCGGCCTCCCACATAACTCCCTCAACCTGCTGATTTCTCCATAAGACTTTGACTGAAGCTATTTCCTTATTCCTCAGCTTACGCACCTGATGGTCAAGGATCTAGAACTGGTACTTTCTCAAATGAGAGACTATATTTTATTCCTATATTGTCCAATGGCACAACTGAGATTGGATCTTTGATACACTTCTTCAAAAGTGACACATGAAAAACTGGGTGCACAACTGCTAGTTTTGAAGGTAACTCTAGCTCATAGGCTACATTGCCAATACGCCTCAAAATTCTATAAGGTCCCACATATCTCGGACTGAGCTTTCCTTTCTTGCCAAACCTCATCACCCCTTTCATGGGTGAAATTTTCAAGTAAACCCAGTCATCAACTGCAAACTCCAACTCTCTTCTTCGCACATAGGCATAAGATTTCTAATTGCTCTGATATGTTTTCAACCTTTCTCAGATGAGCTGAACTTTCTACATTGCCTCGTGAACCGAGTCTGGCCCTATCAAGGTAGCTTCTCCAACCTCAAACCACCCTATAGGAGATCTACACCTTCTACCATACAATGCTTAAAATGGGGCCATCTGGATACTATAATGGTAGTCTTTGTTGTACGCAAACTCGATAAGAGGCAAGTGGTCATCCCAATTACCCTTAAAATCGATCGCGTACGCTCTTAGCATATCTTTTAGGGTCTGAATGGTCCGATCCACTTACCCATCGGTCTGTGGGTGAAAAGCGGTGCTGAGTTTGACCGGGTGCCTAGTCCCTTCTGAAAGGACTTCCAGAAGTGTGAGGTGAACTGCGTTCCCCTATTTGAAATAATAGCCAAAGGCACCCCATGGAGTTTGACTAACTCTTGGATGTAAAGTTTGGCACATTCCTAAGTTGAGTCTGTGGTTTTAAGAGGGAGGAAATGAGCTGACTTAGTCATCCGATCTACTACCACCCAGATTGAGTCATGTTGTCGGCGAGTCCAAGGTAGACCCATAATGAAATCCATATTCACTTCTTCCCACTTCCACATGGGTATACTGATATCTTGGGTCATGCCTCCTGGCCTTTGATCCTCTACCTTGGCTTGCTGGCAGTTCGGGCACTTGGCTACGAATTCAGCAATGTCTTTTTTCATGCCGTTCCACCAGTAAATATCCCGCAAATCGCGGTATATTTTGGCAGCACCAGGGTGAATGATGTATCTCGAGTTGTGTGCCTCAGCCAGTATCTCCTGTCTCAACTCACCAACATCCGGTACACACAATCTTCCTTGGTAACGGAGTACACCATCTCCCCCTTTGGAGAAAACCTCAACCTCCTTTCTAAGAACTGCTTCTTTAAGTTTAAGTAGGACTGGATCTTCATCTTTTCTGGACATAACTTAACTTCTAAGGATGAATCCGACCCGCTCTCCATTACCACACCACCTTCTGCTGAATCCACCTACTGCACCCCTAATCGAGCTAGTCTGTGAACATCCCTTGCTAACTCTTTTTTGTCTTCCTCAATATGAGTCACACTCCCCATAGTCCGTCTGCTTAGGGTGTTAGCCACCACACTGGCTTTCCCCAGGTGATACAGTACACTCATGTCATAGTCTTTTAGCAACTCCAACCACCTTCTCTGGCGCAGATTTAGATACTTCTGACTCAGCACGTACTGAAGACTCTTACGATCCTTAAATATATCTACATGAGCTCCATATAAGTAATATCTCCATATTTTTAGAGCAAACACCACCGCTGCCAACTCCAAGACATGAGTTGGATAGTTCTTCTTATGAACCTTGAGCTGTCTAGAGGCGTAAGCTATCACTTTGCCCCGCTGCAATAGAACGCAACCGAGTCTAACCCTGGAAGCATCACAATAAACAACCAATTCATCAATTCCATCTGGCAAGGTCAAAACTGGAGCAGTAGTGAGTCGAGTCTTCAAATCCTGGAAACTCTTTTCACACTTGTCCGACCACTGAAATTTCACCTTCTTCTATGTTAACTTAGTCAAAGGAGATGCTATGGAGGAGAAGCCTTCCACAAACCGTCGGTAATAACCCGCAAAGCCCAGGAAACTCCTGATTTCAGTAGGAGAGGTAGGTCTGGGCCAATTCTTCACTGCTGCTACTTTATGTGGATCTACTTGTATTCCTTCACCTAAGACCACATGACCCAAGAAAGTCACAGACTTCAACCAAAATTTGCACTTAATGAATTTGGCAAACAGATGGCGGACTCTGAGTGTTTGAAGCACTATCCTTAGGTGAGATGCATGCTCTTCCTCATTTCTAGAGTATACCAGTATGTCGTCTATAAATACAATGAAGAATATATCCAGATACTGCTTGAAGACTCTTTTCATTAGGTCCATAAAGGCTGCAGGGGTGTTGGTGAGTCCAAAGGACATCACCACAAACTCGTAGAGACCATATCGAGTTCTGAATGCTGTTTTCAGTATGTCACACTCTCTGACCCTTAACTGGTGGTATCCTGACCTTAGATCGATCTTGGAAAAACAACTGGCTCCCTGAAGTTGGTTGAACAGGTCATCAATTCAAGGTAGGGGATGTCTGTTCTTGACTATGACTTTGTTCAACTGGCGGTAATCTATGCACATTTTGAGGGTACCATCTTTCTTTCGCACGAATAGAACTGGAGCACCCCAGGGAGAGATACTGGGTCTGATAAAACCCTTGTTAAGAAGATCTTTTAGCTGCTCCTTCAACTCCTTAAGCTCAGCTAGAGCCATTCTGTAAGGAGGGATGGAGATGGGCTGAGTATTTGGGAGGAGATCTATTCCAAAGTCTATTTTCCGTCAGGGGGAACTCCGGGAAGATCCTCAGGAAAAACATCTGGGAACTCACTGACTACTGGAACTAACTGGATGGTTGGGGTCTTAGATGTGGAATCCTTGACCCGAACCAGATGATATAAATCTCCTTTGGAGATGAGTTTCTGGACCTTAAGGTAGGAAATAAACCTACCCTTAGGCGCTGAGTTGCTGCCCGTCCATTCTAACACTGGCTCATTGGGAAATTGAAACTTGACAATTCTAGTTCTGCAATCGACTGAGGCATAGCATGAGTGTAACCAATCCATGCCGAGGATAAAGTCAAAGTCGATCATGTATAACTCTACAAAATCAGCTGGAATAACTTTACTCAGAACTGAGACTGGGCAGTATCTATACACCCAACTGGCTCTAATTGACTCGCCAACTAGGATGGAGACTGAAAATGGTTTTTAGAGGACCTCTAGACTAATGCTGAACTGGACGACTATATAGGGAGTCACGAAAGTAATAGTGGCTCCTGGACATAAGAGGGCATACACATCTAGATGGAAGAGACGTAACATACCAGTAACTACGTTAGGTGAGCTTTCCTGATCCTGACGAGAAGATAGAGAAGAGAAACTATTTTGGCGCTGACCGCCATCTGTACCTGATGTGTTAGCCTGCTGGGATGGTTGACCTGTTGGAGCTCATGATGTGGTGGATTGTGATCTCTCTTGCCCTACTAACGGACACTCCTTAAGCCGGTGTCCAAGCTGTCCACACCCAAACCAGCCCTCTCATCCCTGAAGGCATTCTCTTGGGTGGTTCCTACCACACTTGGGGCAAGCTGGATACCTATTCCCGGTACTGTGAGTCTGAGACTGAATTCCAGATGATCCATCCCTCCGATCTTGGCGGGACCGAAAGGTTGGGCCACTGGCTAAACTAGGTGCTGGGGTTCTCTGCTGCTGTTGTTGTTGCTGCTGATGTGGGTGGCTACCACCGCTAGACCTTTAATGGCCGAAATTTGATTGGCCGGTCCTTGCCCTTATGTTCTTACGCTCCATATCCTTCAGCTTTTCAGCCTCAATCTGCCTGGCATAGACAATCAAGATAGAAAGATCCATGTCTTTAATCAGCATCACGGTCCTGCACTCCTTAAGGACCATATTTGACACTCCATTTACAAATGCTAGCATGCGAGCCCCCTTGGCTCGGCTACCATCTCTAGAGCATACCTATAGCCTAGTAAACTCCAGAGCATACTCCTCCATAGTTCTGTTGCCCTGTCTCAAATTCATAAACTCCGCCATTTTTGCCTCCCTCATCTCCCGTGGGAAAAATATGTCCAAGAAAGTTGTGTGAAATTCTTCCCACTCCACTAGTCATGCACCCGTTGGCCGCCCTTCTTTCCACTGGTCATGCCAAACTTGAGCTCTCCCTTTCAGCTCATAGGCAATCAAGTCGGCACACTCAGAGGAAGTGACACCCATAATTCGAGTGATTTTCCTAATCTCATCTACAAACCCTTGTGGGTCCTACCTTTATTCCATGAAGATCTGGAGGAAACATCTGGGTGAATTCCCGCACCCTCACAGCTGCAGTAGACTCGTTGGTGTTCGGTACCACTTGTTGGTTCGCCTGGTTGGTGACTGTTTAGGCCAGCAGTTGAATAGCCACCTTGAATTCGACGGTAGACACCGAATCATCTTGAGGAGCTGTCGAGGCTGGTGGGGCAGGTCTGTTGACATTACCGGCCCTTCTTCCATAACCATGTCTGGGAGGCATGGTTCACTAAAATGAAACAGAGCACGAATTAGAAAGGAATTTGTGGGATTGAACTTTAACGCACGATAAAGAGTATGATCGAAAGTGAATTTTTCTAATAACATCTTGTAGCCTCCTCGTCATAAATGTGACGCGCTTCACACTCATAAAAAGGACTCTACTCGATGCGGCTTTCAGAGATTCTGAGGATACTCTAAACCTAGTGCTCTGATACCAAATTTTTCACGCCACGAGCCTACACCCTAGACGTAACACGATACTTGAAGCCACAAGTAACCCCAAGTCAACCCCTGGTCTATCATTCACTAGGATTCTGAGTAAAACAAGCACAACAGAAATTTAAAGTAATAATATTAAGGAATTTATATGAAAAATTAAAATAAAACTTAAAACATGGAAACTGAACATCTGTTGGTCTGAAAGCCTTCTAACTGATGAGTCACTGGGACAAGCCCCCAGCTAACTCTAAGTCTAAAGTAAAACTGCAACTGACTATAAGAGAATGAAAATAATGATGAGGACTCACACTAAATCTTCAGCTAAGGAGGAGCTGGATCGTGGCGATTAACGTTGTTGAATCTGGAAACCTGTAGTTGTATCATGAAACAATACAACATAAAAGTATGTCTCAATACTTTGAATGTACTGAGTAAGTGAGAGATAAAAATAACATGAAAGAACTAGTAATTGAACTGACGTGACATGAAATGACCAACTGAAAATACTGAAAACTGATAAAACTATTCTGATATGGTTATAAACATGCCATAAATCTAAAAGACATAGTCTGAGATACTACACCTAACTAATCTGGAATGAGAAATCTGAGAGTGGACGAACTGACTAGTAGGAGAGTCTATAACCGACATATAACCACGTGAGCTAGACGTGGTGTCCGAAGTATACATCCCACCGGTAGGACCCAATATACCTTGTCAGGGTATAAAGGAATGAACTAGGTGATCACAAAAGTCTGGGGCCAATTAGGCCAAGTAATACTGTAACCTACGCTGGCAACGTAGTTTTGGAAAACTGGGTGCGATGGAACCCTGGCCCCCTCGATGCTAAGTCCTACTCCTGTTGTATACCTATACTGAACTGCTAAGCTGATAGCTTGAAATTAGGGTCCATGACTAGTCAGGGACATATAACTAAAAGTACCCTGAGAGTTTTATCGGACTAGATTCTAAAACTGGGTTCTAGACTGGTCAAAGTTGCTTATCTGGAAGCGTTGTAACCGTCTATGCACAAACTGTAACTGAGTTAGGGTCCTGGGGCTGGTGAGAGCTATATAACTAGAATATTATGACCACCTAATGGACCAAATAACAATAATCTGAGTCTAATTCTGATAACTGAGGGCACCACTAACACCTCGGAAAAAGACTGAAGTCAAACTGATCAGTTGACAATTTTCTGAATAATTCTGAAGAGATTCTACGTTCTAACTAGAAGGACTACTAAGCAGCTAATAGAGAACTCAACTCATTCCAGCAACACTGAAATTTCATAATAGGACGAAATTTCATAATAGGACGAAATTTCAAGAATTTAAAGGAGTTTCATCCAACAAGGGTAAAATCATTCTCCTCAATGGAATAATTTCTGGGATATTCGGCCCAAAACATACTTTTGCAAAATAGACGGAATTTAATACGCAATAATCTTTACTCGAAAATTTAGGGCTATAAATCATCTTGGCAATAACAATAACTATTTTCTTATGAATAAATGAAAATCATATGAGTAATAATCATGGATAATAACCCAATTGAAATTAACGAGAATCAACATGAAAATCTCTGCATATTAGAAAATCTCAGGGCTAAACTGACAAGGAAATTAAGGAAAGATTTTTGGGGAGACAAGGGAAGGATAATTCCCTTGTTGAATTCCCACATACCTGACTAAAATCCTTTTGTAGGAGAAGCTTGAACTGCTGCAAGAGATGAGAAGCCCTTGTCTCTCTTGGAAGGTTTTTAAGAGGAGAATGTCCGATCTTATTCTGAGAACTGAGAGTGGGGAATGAGGAATGAACCATTTTTCCCCACTAAAACGTATAAAATTAACACAAAAATGACGTAGTTTAAAGCTTGAAAAGGTAGGAAATTACTAAATAGCCCTAAAACATTCGCTAGGAAAAACTGTCGGGTGCCCTTAACGGGTGACCTAATGGGTCGTGGTGATTGACCACGACTCATTGTCACTCCCCTCAGGTACACTACCTGGGATCCTCAGTAGGTCACCAGTCGTGGACCACACTGTCTCCGTCTGGAGATTTAATGCTAAGTCCAGTAATAAGTCACCTAATGAGTCGTTGGCACAAATGACGACTCATTGCACCCTCTCATCAAGTACACTGGTCAACTAGCTATATTCCCATCTCAAGCCTAACCATGAGTGGCTTAACGGGTCGTGGTCAGTGACCACAACTCGTGAAGTCCCTCGTTGGGTACACTGCCTCCCCTCTTTAAATTATTAAGCCTCCTTCTCGTGGCTCACCCGATGAGTCGCGAGGTCACTTAACAACTCATTAGGTGGGTCGTCCTGAAGCTTTTCTGTAGCTTTTCCAGATTTCCTGATTTAAGTTCCGGAATTAGATTTTGAGTTTTTCAGGACATTACAGTTATACCTCGGAAGCCCAAAGATCAGACGTGGGAGTTGAAATGAAAAAAAGTAAAAAATCTGGCACCAGGCACAGGATGGGTCGTGAGATAACCTGTGGGAGCATACCACGAGTCGTGATGTGCCTAATGGTGAGGCCAGGTGATGAGTCAATGTTTTGGAAATGGGATCTCCATGGATGTGACCACGAGTCGTGGTCAGGCCCCATGACTCGTTAGGTAAGTCGTGGGGAGTGGGGTGAGAGTAAAGACGAGAAAAGAGACAATGAACCTAATGGAAAGCAGCCACAAGTCATGGTCAGTCACCACAATTTGTGGGGAGGGTCGTGGTCAGCTAGTTGAAGAATTATTTGGTATGGAGGCAGTGTATACAACGGGTGGTGACCATGAGTCGTGGTCACTTGTGACGGATCATGATGTTACCCGTGACGAGCCCAGATGATCAAAGGAGCAATGTGCCCGACGGATGACTCCACGAGTCGTGGCCCAGGGTAACAAGTCGTTAGGTCCCTCGTTGGGAGTAGCTGACAGTTATTTCTGCGAATTTAGTAAGGGTTTTTCCGTAATTCCTAAGATCCTAAGGAATAAACTACGCTGTTTTGAGTTATGAATGATGTCTTTTAAAAGGGTTAAGTTCATTTTAGGCCATAATCATTCATGCATGCAAGGTAGAAGGTGAGAGAGAGTGATCAAGCTTACTGTTCTTCAATTTCTCTTGTCCTATTGGGCATTTAAAGAAGTGTAAGAATCAGCTAGCAACAAGTATATCGGGTTATGAATAGGTGAATTCTTCCATACCCATGCCCAATCACTCTCTAAATAATAAATTTTCTATGTCTAATCTATGGGGTTTTAACCCAATGC
Source organism: Datura stramonium (assembly GCA_018107945.1). Lineage (NCBI taxonomy): Eukaryota > Viridiplantae > Streptophyta > Magnoliopsida > Solanales > Solanaceae > Datura > Datura stramonium. The sequence goes on from JACEIK010016170.1 coordinate 12,914, forward strand.
ATGATATTTCTAATTTCTCTTTGTGGGTACGATTTAAATATGTTTCTACTATTGAATTATGAAGCATAGGTAAGTTTTGTATCATTTTCAATTAAAATCATGTTTCTAGTTTTATGAATTAAAAAGCCCATTGATGAGAAGTTCATGAAAGATGAGATTTGAGATGAATGTATAATTATGATGAGATGTTATGATGAAAAACATATTTTAAAGCTACCCATATTTATAATCATGTTTTCGATGTGAATTAAGTATTTTCAAGCATGATAAATCTTTGGGCAATGCCCACATGTTCAAAGTGTGATTTATGATTTTCTGAAATTAAGCTTACCACATGGTTTTGGAGTGAAGACTCCCAATTATCTCTGCGATTGTGGTATGATTTGAGTTAAAGCTTCTCATATGCATGATTTCATATTTAAAATGTATTTGATGATTGAGCTTCATCAGTAGACGATGTTGAGATTCATTGAAAAATGATGTAGAGCATATGCATGTTTTTGGGAGTAGTGTCTAGCACCGAGTAGGCAAAGGGTCGTCACCCTATGCCTCAGAACTGTGTGCCATTGTAAGTTTGTACTATTATACACATTACTTCAGGACCTCCCTTGTGAGCTATCTCCGGTCCTATTGACCCATGAGCTTGATATTGATATCATGGTATCGTCCCCAACCCTGGCAAAGCTTTGGACGGCTCTACCCACTTGAATTTGATAGTTGGGACCACGTAAGCTCTATCATGGTATGTCGGTTAAAAGGAGAGTCTTCCATTGTTCCTCATGATTTTAGTTATGCATGTTTATCATTCATGAGATTTATATATCTATACATGTTCTAAAGCAGTTTTGACTCAATGTTCAGATTTTACTCATGACTATCAGGTTTCAGCTTTGAGTCAATCGATACAGTTATGATGTTATGATTATGTAATGATGCGATCATGATTTCAGAAAGAATGCATGCAAGCCCTACTCTCAGATTCTTAAATGTTTATATTTTACATTATGCATTTTTTAAAGTGATTTACTTATTTAAGAGGTTTTACTTACCTTGCATACTCGGTACATTCCATGTACTGACCGCATACTATATGTTGTATCGTTTCATGATACAAGACCTGGCTCTCAGGTTCAGCTCTGTTCATAGTCAGTCTTCAAAGCTTGCATCTTGCGTTGTTGGTGAGTCCTCATCTCTCGAGGACTAGACTATTTAGATTTTCTTCATGTATTTTCAGTTTATGTTTGGTTGAGTTAGTTGGGGTTTTGTCCCATCAACTTATCATGTTTAGAGGCTTTTCATACATATGGACGTATTCAGCTTCAAATTGTGCATTCTGATGTTAAGTTAAATCTACACTTCCGCTATGATTATCTTGTTGATTTATTTAGTTTATTGATTAAGTTAGATATATGCTTGTGACATGGGTCGACTTGGGGTCTCTCAGGGCTCCTCACCCCGTGCTGCGATTTGGGCCTCTGTTCGGGCATGACAAACTTGGTATTAGAGCCATAGGTTTGGAGTGTCCTGGAGGGGTCTAAAAGTCTCATTAAGTATAGTTCTTAAAGGGTGTGAAGCGCACCACACTTATGCCGAAGAGGCTATGAGACTTTTAGGAAATGTTCCCTTCTTTTATGATTTATTTCATGCGATGAAAAGTCTCCCTATCCTTCTTATTCGTGCTATTCGCGATTGCAGAATCATTGTTCCCCGAAGTGTAAATGGTAGAAGGATGAATGGAGCAGGCCACGAGGATGGCAATGGAAACGGGCAACAGCAGGCCCTACCAGTTCAGGAGCACCAGGCACCAGAGCCTGTTGCCCAAGTTGAGTTTCGAGCAGCTATTCAGATGCTCGCGTAGGCCTTGACCGCTCAGGTCAACCAGTAGGCGGTTTCGCATATCCCGCAAAATGGAAATGTTGCGGCGGCTCGAGTTAGGACTTCTTGAGAATGAACCCGCCAGAATTCTTCAAGTCAAAAGTATATGAGGACCCGCATGAATTCATAGATGAGATCGTGATGATCACCCAGGTCTTGGGGGTGAATGGAGTCGAGTGTGCGGAGTTGGCCTCGAACCAATTGAAAGGGGTCACACACATCTGGTTTCGTCAATGGATAGATAGCAGGGCCGCTGGAGCAGGTCCTGTCACTTTGGGAGGAGTTCCATGTTGCATTCTTACATCAATTCTTCCCTCGTGAGATGAGGGAGATGAAGGCAGTTAAATTCGTAAATCTAAAGCAAGGGAGGATGACGATGTAGGATTATGCCCTTGAGTTCACCCGCCTATCAAAGTACGCTCCAAAGTTAGTGGCAGATCAGAGGGCGCGAGTGAGCAGGTTCGTTCATGGAGTGGCGGGCTATTTGGAGATGGATTGAAGGACCTCCATGCTCCACCAGGATATGAATTTCCCTCGGATAGTCTTGTACGCGCAGCAGATGGAGGCGGTACATCTGAGAGAGAGGAAGGCCAAGAGGGCCAGGACCAACGACCATAGATTCTCACAGCTGAGGTCAATTTGTGGGCACCGACAGTAGACGCACCAGAGATCTTCAATCCCAGCATCTTCAGCGTTGAGTGTGCCATCTAGGCCCAGGCATGATCATAGAGAGCGAGCATCAGGCTCTAGGGGTCCGAGCAGCAGACCTGCAGATTCTAGTATTCCAGCTTGCTGCAGATGTGGTCGAAGGCACACGGGCCAGTTCTTAGCAGGTACAGGTTCTTGTTGCGGGTTTGGGAAGCCCGAACACATGCTCAGTGATTGCCCAGTAGTAAGGGATGATCATGATAGGGGCCGAGGTCCAGCTTCTAGTTCAGCAGCCCCACCCGCACGCTCAGCACATCAGGGGGCATCTACCAATACAGGTGATGGTCAGCCCCAAAATAGATTCTATGCCTTAGCATCCTGCCAGGAGCAGGAGGTCTCCCTAGATGTGGTCACTAGTATGTTACGATTTCTCCGTCTTGATGTTTATTGCTTTGTTAAATCCGAGGGCTACCTTGTCTTTTGTGACACCTTATGTGGCCAGTAGCTTCGAAGCCAGTCCCGAAGTCTTATCAGTACCCTTCTCATTCTCTACTCTGGCAGGTTATTCAGTTATATCTAGACGAGTATATAGAGGTTGCCCCCTCTCATTCCTTCAGAAAGTCACCTCAGAAAATTTGATAGAGTTAGCCATGAACGATTTTGATGTTATTCTCGACATGGATTGGCTATTTGCATGTTATGCTTTAGTTAATTGTAGAACCCGGGCAGTAAAGTTCAGATTTTTAGGTGAGCCAGTCTTAGAATTGAAGGGTAGTTTAGTTGTGCTTGTAGGTCGTTTCATTTCCTACCTTAAGGCCAAAAAGATGATTTCTAAAGGTTGTGTGCACCATCTAGTTAGGGTCAAGGATGCGAC